>PVLA01003082.1:21840-230992 GCA_004027455.1 Hydrochoerus hydrochaeris
ATCTCTTAAAAATAACAAGGAACCAGGAAGCAATGATACAAAGGCTAGAAGATGACAAGAGGATTTATAACCTAAGAATAAAATATGTGAATGAAGATGCAGCAACAAATACAAATGAAATAAAAAGTCTATTCACAGAAATAATTAAGGAAAACTTCCCAAACATAGGTAACAGAAGTGAAGTTCAGATAAATGAGGCCTATAGAACTCCAGCCAGCTACAACCCAAACAGATCCACACCCAGACATATAATAATAGGATTCCAGAAATCCATCACAAGAACAGAATATTAAAAGTGGTCAGAGAAAAGAAACAGGTTACCTATAAAGGAAAACTCATCAAAATTACAGCAGACTTCTCACTGCAAACCATCAAATCACAAAGAGCTTGGAGCGAAATATTCCAAGCCCTGAAAGAAAATAACCTCCAACCCAGAATGATGTACCCTGCAAAACTGTCTCTCAAAATTAATGGAGAGACAAGATATTTCCATGGCAAAGAGGAACTGGGGGAGTTTGTGGCCACCAATCCAACCCTGCAAAGAATACTGAAGGACATTCTAGAGAGAGAGAAGAAAACCACCAGGGTTCCAGGAATAATGGCAGAAAGGCCTCAAAGAAAGGGGCAGACAATGGAATGAAGGAGAAAAGTAAACAAATAACAACAGAAAAATAGCATGGCAGAGATAAAACCGAGAAGATTGGTTATATCACTGTTTTATCTTGACTGATTTTATTTAAATCTGGTATGCTTGAGAGTGTCAAGTCTGCGAGTAGGGGCAACTACTCTGAAGATGACAGGGATTCAATAGGATACCCATTCTGGTTTGATTGTTATCTGCCTTTGAAGTCCTATAATGTCTCCAATGTTTAGATTTTATTAATAATGTAAAGCAATGCTAAGTTTATATTATATTTGACAATATAGACAATTTTATTGAAAATAACTAGAGACATCATAGTGACTACCATAGATAACCTAAGGTTGTGTTTTTGTATGTTCTTTTCATCTCATGTTTCTCTAGGAATTTGTATTGCTGACTTGTTTTGATTTGTTTCTCCCTTTAATACAGAAAGGCTAGGTATATGTGTAGAGACTTATACATGTGTAGAACTTCTAAGTAGTTTACAAGAATGGATTATAGTTATTGTAAAGGAAAAAAAAGGAAAAGCGAATATTCTAAAGGATATAACTGCATGTATGTTTGAGTGTGTGGAATCAATAACCATGTTGCTAAAGTTTTAGTTGGATAGATGAGCAAAATTGACTGCAGTCTCACTGTTTGGATATCCACTTTGTGGACTTTAGTTTTGTAACTTGAACAACTGCATCTAAGAGGAAATTATATAATTATCAACTAGTGATTTTTACTGGTTACAATTTTTTTGTTTTGTTTTGTTTGAGATTTTGTATTGTTTCTACGCTCTTTCTGTTTCAAAATTTTTTCTTTAAATAAAACAATTAAAAAAAAGCAAAAGGAGGAAAAGAAAGTGCTCTAAAAGAGATAACTGTATGTATACTTAAGTGTGTAGGAATGATAACCATGTTACTAAGTTTTTGTTGGATCAGTGAACAGAACTGTTTGCAGCCTCACTGTTTGAATGTCCACTTTGTAAGCTTTAATTTTGTAACTTGAACAACTATATCCAAGAAGGCAATATGTAATGTATCAAATAGTGATTTCTTACTGTTTATTTTTTTTGAAATTCTGTATTGTTTCTACCCTTTTTTCTGTTTTGCTTCCCCCCACTTTAAATAAAATTTTAAAAAAATAAAACAATAAAAATAAAAAATAAAAAAATACTAAGGTGACTTTAGAGATACTATGAATGTCAAGGGTCCTCAGCATTTGTGGAATATTTATAGTCAGAATAATGAGTGCTTATAAAACACTAGTTATTAAAATATGAAATAAGGATAAGCGGGACTGTTAGGTATCCCTATCTATGTCTAGAGAACTTTCACATTTTACTACATAATGAAAATTAGAACTTATTTTACTTCAGTTTCTAAACTTTGTCAGGCACATCAGCTTTAGACATGCTCAGCCTGGAATTAAAATTAGAACTACTAAAAGTGCAACAATCCAAACTGAATGACTAAGTACATAACCAAGTTTGGGTTTTCCAAATCCAACAACTTAAAGTTTGAGACAACATTGTGGCAGATTAAATTTGGCTATGTAATTTTTTCCTACTTCTATCACTTAAAAATAAGTTTTCATTCCCCTCCCCTTAATCTGTGCTGGCTTTGTAGATCTACTTGACCAACAAATTATAAAATAAGTGATGTTCTGAAATTCTAGAGTCTAGGTTAAGGGAAACTTTAAACGTGTATCCCAACCTCATCTACACTGACTTCATCTTGTTACTTGAAGCTTATGCCACATAGAGAGGTCCCAGAGGATGAAACATCATATGGAGCAAGGAAGACCAATGAACACCAAAACAGCAGACGATTAACAAAGAAGCCACTTTGAAAATGAACCCTGCAGGCCTAGCTGTCAGTTTATAGCATATGGGTCAGGGATGAATCACTAAATTAAACTCTTCTCGTTTATTTAACTGAAAAGTCCTGAGTAAAATGAAGTGTTTATCATTGGTCACTAAGATACCTTTTCCTGTCAGGTAGTAGTAGATAACCAGAACAATCATAAATTAGTTTCTCTAGAATATTCTCAATTCCATTTTTCCCATGGACAAAAATCTAATGCAACCAATGTATGAGAAATAATGAATATTGTGGAGAATATTTGAATACTAGCTTAAAGATAGTTTTAGAGAACATATTCTGGAATCACTGTTTATGTGTTTGAAGGCTACACATTACACAGTTCTATATACTGTTAAGGTCAATCCAGTAAATGATAATTTTTGGTAGAAATAAATACTTGTAGTATATGGAGATGGCATCAGTACAGATATTTTGTTATCTCTAGAGGAAAATAAAAATCTAGACTTTCTTACTTTAATAGTGTAATCTAATAATTAACTTCAGAGTCCTAGAAATTTACATACCTTTTTGTGGACTTAATGATGTCAGTTAAGTTATTGCAAAATTGTGTTCATATTTTAACACTGAGAGAAGATTATTCTTAGCCAAATACCCATATATTTTGGGATGGTAAACACCTTTTTGACAAAATATCCTGAAACTATTCTCACACAGCAAGCCAGCATTTGCAGCTACAACTGCCTTTGGTAATGTTTAAAATATAAAGAGAAAATTATGTACAACACACACACACACACACACACACAAATTCAATTTTGTCCTATTATCTTCTGTCTACTTTTTCTCTCTAATGGTAATTTTAGTTTTAAATTTGAGATATGTCCTTACTATACTAGAATTCTTTTTTCAGCAGTTGAAAAGGAATATACTTAAATATTTTTTAAACAACCATTGAATTGCAAAATATTAATTAATATTCTTCCATTATACCCAAGTAGTAAAACAACATAATGCTGCGTAAGGTGGTGCGTGTCTGTAATTCCATCACTTGGGAGACAGAGGCAGGAGGATCACTGGGAATTTGACGCCAACCTATGCCACATAGTGAGTTCAAGCCCAGCCTGAACTATATAGTGAGATCCTGTCTAAAAAATTCATATGTATGTATCTCATAGAAAATGTGCCCATTGCAAATATATTCATTGTAACTAGACTCTTTTTTATATACTACTTTTTTAGAGGACTTAAATGCATACTTTACTAATTTTAACATACTTCTAAAAGCTTTGAAAAAGTCATAAACACATTTGGAGGCAAAGATTTGAGATCAGCTATCTAATTTTAATTAAGGATAAACTTGAAAATATTCCCAGTTCTTCCAGTGTTGATGATAATTTTCTTCTTGGAAGCTTGCTAAGACTTAAAATAAGCCAGACAGTGTTATGCAGAAAATAAACACTTTAGTTTCTCTATTGTGACAAAGAATCAAAAAGAACGTCTTCAAGCCCAAAGCATATTAGAAAATGCCAGAGAAGTACAACAACCCAGGCTATTTGGATTACCTCAGATAGTTAAAAAAAAAGTCAATAGTTTATCTATAAATGAATTTGATTTGTTGTGAAATTTTTTTTTGCTTTCTTTCTTATTCTCCTTCAGAATTTATCTTATTTTCACAGGCTATTCTGATTCATATTTCATGACTGTGTTATATACTACTGCTTCAAATGTTGCTCTTCATCAGAAATGAACTAATCAACTTCCAGTGTATAAGAGAACAAAGTAGAATATAACATTCAATCCAAAGCTCAGAACTAACAAAACAAAGCACAACAAAACACAACAAACATAAAACATCTACTTTAATTCCAATCAGATAATCAGCAATTCAACAAAATCTCTTGTTTTAAACTTTATCTAACATCATTGATTGACTTTTTACTCGGTGTCAGAGACTGTTTGATCCTGGAAATAAAGAGGTTGATAAAATGAGGTTCTTGGCATTAAGAGATTCTTGATATTATAGGAAAGAGAGGTGTGTGAGCAAAATTAAGGCAAAATGATAATTTATGAACCAGATAGAAAAAGTGTGGCTGACATTTTTCATAGCAGAATTTCATGCAATAAAGGTGCTCTGCTCTCAGACTTCACTCAAAGCAATACCATCTCTTCTAGCCACCATTGAAATAATAGACTTACCTGATATTAATTAAAACTTGCATAATACAGAACCTTTTGAAATTACAAGTTCTTCACCATTTGCTTTAACATAGCAAAAACTAAAAATGGAAATTAGTAATACACAAGCGATTTCAATTTACAAAAATCAGTCAGCTCCTTCTAAAGGTGATATAGGATAAAAATCCAAATCGAGTTATTAACCAACCAATTGAACTAAAATTCCAAGGCAGAATTATTGTTAATAGAAATAACAATACATGAGGTTTTCATTAGCTGGAGTCATGATTCAGTGTGTGCATTTTGTGTGTTATGGTGATGACAAGAGATTTCTTTTACATTTTTTGTATACTCTCACTGGACTCTTAGTTCTAAATAACTCCTTGAAAATATTCAGGCAGTCTTGAATAACCAAAGAATTTAAAGAGTTTATAGAGGAAGAAGGGACACATTATGAACTCTGTTTTTGTGTAGTTAGCAGGTGTCAGCGTATCACAGCGTGTCTTTTCCCTTGTGAACAGTCTATGGTTAGTCAATTGAATCCAATGGGCTTTTTATGCAAGAGCTTACCATGAGCTACTTCAAACTAAAAATTATTCTGTTGCATATATTACATAATATGGGCATTATTTAAATCTTTGGAAAATGAGGGCCAAGAATTTTCTCTAAGAATTGGCTGTTACATAATTAACTGACTGAAACTATTTTCCTTACATTGCTTGGGTTTCCATAACTGAGGTATACTTGTTTTGAGACTTTCTGAAGAATGAATATCAAAATTGAAGAGTTTACTAAATAAGTGAACTTATTTTTGAATAGTTTCATTTTGAATACTATGATTTTTGCAATATAACATCTGAATTTAGTTTTGAAGAGTATGTGTTCTTTGATGTTTAAGGGAATTTCTTATGCTTACACCTTATTGATCCATTGATAAAACTTAATGGTTTTTCATCATATTTGTAATGTTATGAACATAACTTTAAACATAGTGAACCAAAATTATTTGAGGTTGTATTATTACTATGTACTTTACTAGGCATTTGTGTATATATTTTCTTATTTATTCCTCATAAGAACCTAAAATAGTAGTAGGCATTGTTGAACAATTTTTAAGATGAGGAAATAGCCTTAGACATCTGCAAAAAATATAGGAGGTTGGCAGCAATGAACACTCAAATGTATCTACCTTATTCCAAGTCTGTTTTATTTGTATTGCAGCATACTCAGAAGGTAACATAATTTAGACACCACACACTGTCCTAGAAAAAAAAATCAATCAAGTAGAAATGATTAAAAATATATTAATAGTAATGGTCATTATTTAAAAGTAGCCTTATTGCTAATGGTAATTCTTCTTCTTCTTAACCTTATAATTCAATAACTCTACCACTGAGGTTAATTATTTTCATTATAAAAATACTTCCATGGTAATGGCTTTTCTAATACTAATAATTAGTAGTTTTATTTATAGTAATAACATTAGCAAAAATAGCACGGAAATATCATTTATCAATTCTTTAACATACTAAGTACTATATTAATTTTTTATATGAATGTCACTTAATTTTCTCAAAGATTCAATGAGAAACAAAATATTCACCCTACTTTTAATAGCATTATGATATCATTTTCATAAAATTGATCCTTAAAACATACATTTGAGTGATTTTAATACATTCACATTGTGGTACAAATATCACAATCAGAAAATATTCTGTGCCCCAGTAGGAAACTTCCTTACCAGTTCTTTAAGCTCTAGGTAACCATCGATTAACTTTCTATCCCTATGTATTCACCTATTATGGATAAATAATATAAAGGACATCATACAAAATGTTTAGTTTTATTATTAACTTTGGTACTTAACATATTGTTCTAAACAATATCAATCTTGTTTTGATCGCATTGTGGCAAATAAAAAAACTTCACTCCTTTTTATTTACAGAAGTATTCCTTCATATGTGTATTGAGTTTAGAAAGGGAAGCCAGACACTATATTGACTATGACACCCCTTGCACCCAGGATCCTGCCTACCTGGCATCTTGGAAGAAGATTAGGTTGCCAGAAAGAGGAAACTAGTACTTTACTGATGGTTTGCTTAATGGAACTAGCTCCCAAACTTACTATTCTCCCCCTCTAGCAAAGGAGAACAGCATGTGATATATCTGCTACCAAGGACATCTAAGTAGAAAAACAGATTGGGGGATGAGATGACAACAGCAGGACCTTGGATATTTGAAAACAAGTACACCAGCCTGATTAAAGATCCAGAGCACCCTACACACACACACACACATACACACACACACACACAGAGAGAGAGAGAGAGAGAGAGAGACAGAGACAGAGAGAGAGACAGAGAGAGAAACATGGAAAACCAAAATGCCTTGATAAGCCTCCTAGTATCCCCAAATTAACTGAGGTGGTTGGATCTCAGGATAGAGTCAAAGGCCTAAAGGTAGGCATCCTCAGGGTGTGGTTTGTACCCAGGAGGTGAACCCAGAGAGTCATCCAGAACTATAAGCCTCCTTGCTATGCAACAATTGAATGATTCATGTGTTTGTGGAAGTGTCTGTGTGTATGTGCTTGTGTGCAGAGGGAGGCAGTTGAGAGACCTGTAATTGAACTCAGACTGGTATATAAAATGGAATATGGAGATACTTTGATTATATGTTTTTGCAGTTGAGTGGGGTTTCTTTTGTTTCTTTGATTGTTCTCTGGTGGTTGGTTTTAAATTTACTTTTGTCGTCTCTTTCTTGGTTTCTTTTTCTTTTCCACCCGTGCCTTTTTTTCTTTTCTCTTCATCTCTTTTTCACCCCTTACCTCCTTTTTTTCCTTTTGTTCTTTCATCTGGCATATATAGGAGGTCTGTATACAGGCAAAGTGGAACAAGTAGTAACCAATTGTTTAAATGGTAGTTTCCATGGAGAAGTCAGGATAATTCTCATCAAAATTTTATGTACAAGATCCAAACATAATCTAACTGCAAATGCATTAATTGGTTTAAAAAACATCAAAGCCTTCATCAATCTCTGCATTTACCCCCCATTTGCATCCCTTCTCCCACTTTCAAAATATTCTTTCAAAACCCTTAACACTAGCAATTCTCCAGCTATGAAATAACTCCAGCAGTCTGATATCTTGCCTGTTATTCCCTTGATGACTTTTCACTATTTATCTGCTATTCTTACAGACTCAGCCATACCTTTTCTTCTTTATTCCTTTCCCACTTCTTCCACAATCCATTGTCTTAATAGCAGCATAGTACAGTCTATTAGGGGCATTGGTAAAGGGTGAAATTATTAAACCACAGTTTATTGTACATGATTGTTGTATGTTTTGATTTATTGATAGTGATATAAAGCATAGGAATTCTCTACATGCAGCAGAGAAACCAATATGATCCACTTAAATCGGGTAGGGTGGAAAGATATCTATATACAAAAACACAAACAAAGGTAACAGCATATCACTGAAAAGCAGACACTAGCTAAAGAGGTCTCCATACTAGCAATGAAATATTTTATCTCTAATTGGTCCTTAACCTTTAGCACCTACATGTAAACACACACACACACACACACACACAAATAGAAACATGAAAAAAATGCTTTGATAAACTCCCAAATCTCCCAGTGCTGATTAGAGACCTAGAGGAGGAAGAAAACAAAAATGAAAAAGCAAAATTATATGAAATGCTAAGAGAAGAAAACAACTAAAAGCAAGTAAGGTACTTGACAAACTCATGGATATTCTAACCAATCAGATAATGGGCTAAATAAACAAAATGGTCCATAAGATGATAGATAATAAATAAAAAATCTTAGAGAGACTACCAAAATATTTCAAAATACAAATGATCTGTTTAGCAAAGAATTAGATTCCATGAAAAGGTAACAAACAGAATTTAGGAAGATAAAATTTTTATTGAGTCTATGGGCATCAGAATTGACCAATATGAAGATAATGTATCAGGAGTAGAAGATAGGGCAGAAGCACATGACAACATACTCAGAAATACCTTAGAAAGAACAACAGAACAGGGTAAATAAATCTAACAGTTCCTAGGTGACACAAATACTAAACTAAGACTATTTACAGTTAGAGAAAAGTTAAAAGAGATCAGAAATGACATAAAAACTACAGAAATCATAGCAGAACTTGCTAAATATGGCAAAAGAATTCAACATACACATTTCCACGGCATATAGAACACCAAATACCCAGGAAGAGAAGAGAATAGTCAAAATCCCAATAATCCCACACAAGAAAAGAGGCTTAAAAGTATGGTGGAGAAAAACAACAAATCACATATAAAGGTAAACATAAGAATTATAGCAGTCATTTCAACACAAATATTAAGGCTTGGGTTAAAGTGTGTTGATCCTTAACAGAAAATAATTTTCAAACAAAACTAAAATATTTCTGAAAGTTATATTTTATATTCTTTAAAGTTATATGGAAAAGTAAAGGTTTTTCCATGATTGAGAACACTTTGAAACATTCATGACTAGCTAAATACACTGAAAAATTTCTTAAGGATATCCAAGACAGAGGTGATGAAGCCAATAACCCAAAAATGTCTAATACAATGAATGCATCAAACAGCATGAACAGTTAAGCAAAAGTGAAAATAGGGAATCAACAAACAAAAAATGATGCAATGTTGGGAAAAACTCAATACCTATTAGTAGTAATTTTTAAGGTGAATGCTTTCAGCTCCACAATCTGAAGACAGTTTTGCAGACTGAATCAAAAACTAAAACACAGTAGTATGCTGCATCCAAATGACACATTTAATCCAAATAACATTATAGATTAAAATTCAAAGGAACAAAAGTGATATTTCATGTATTGGACGTCTGAAAGTAAGCAGGTATAGTATTCTATTTTGACAAAAAAAAAAACAACTTTGAGCCAAAAATGGTCAGAAGAGGCAAAGAAGGTCACTACACATTGATTAAGGGGTCAATTAAATAGGAAGTAATAACAACTGCAAATATCAGTACAATGAATACTGACATACCCAACTTTATAAAATAAATACTTCTGGACATAAAAAATCAAATAAACATTAACACAATCATAGTTGAGGTTCACAATACCACACTATCGCAAATAGATCAACAAGAAAAAATCAACAAAGACATAAAGAATGCTTAATTGGAAAAGAAATGAAGTTATACCATGCATATTATGAGATAATAGTGCAATGGAATTCAAAGCTAATGACAAAAGAAATCACATAAATTATGCAAACACATGAAGATTAAAGAAAACAGCAAGAAATTAGAGGGTTCCTTTATAAAACTTTTTTTTATACCAGGAATTGATCTCAGAACCTTGTGCTTGCCAGGCAGGCATTTGTGGTGTTGTGATCCTTAGAGAGTTCTAGAGTCAAACAATAATGCCAGTACAACATGCCACATTCTTTAAGACATAATAAAAGCATCTTAAGGGGGAATTTTTTTAGTTGTGAATGTCCACATTAGAAATACAAGCAAGCCTAGATTGAAATGCACACACACACACACACACACACTCACACACTCTTGATGTGCCTCTAGTTCCTAGAAAAATAAGAGCAACCCAAATTTAAGCCAGTACAAGGAAGGAAATTATAAAGGCCAGAATGGAATTCAATAAAATTGAGGCTAAAAATATTAAAAGAAATAATAAATCCAAACACTCTGAAAGAATAAAAAATAGACAAAGTTTTAGCCAAATTTACACAAAAAAGGAAAAGAAAAAAACAGGTAAATGCAATTAGTAATGAAAAATTTAATTCAACTGGACACAGATGAAATCCACAAGTTTATTTGTAACTACTTTCAAAATGTGTGCTCCAAAAAAGCAGATAATCTAAAATAAAAGGAAAGATTTCTAGACACAGGTGCCTTTCCCCAGCTGAACCAAGAAGATATAAAATCTCTAAACAGTTCAAAGATCAGGTAACAAAATTGAGATAGAATTAAAAACCTATCAATAAAGGAAAGCCAGGATCAAATGAATTCTCTGTTGAATTATTTAAGAACTTCAGGGAAGATCTAATGCCAATATTTCTCAAACACTTTAATGACATTGAAAAGGAAGAATTATTACCAAACACATCCCTGGAAGTTAATGCTACCTTGATTCAAAAACCAGACAAAGACTCAACTAAAAAAGAGAGCTACTGGCCAATCACATAAAGGACCATAGTTGCAAAAATGTTCAACAAAACATTGGAAAAAAATGCAGCAAATGACTAAAAATCACTCTTCATGACCCAGTAGTTTTTATCCCAGAGATGAAAGGATGTTTTAACATACATAAATCAATAAATGTAATATATCATGTAAACAAAAGTGAGATCAAAATTCATAAGATCATCTCAGTAGATGCTAAAAAAATGCCTTTGACAAAACCTAACATCCACTCATGATAAAAAATAATCCCTGAAGAAAATAGGTATAGAAGGACCCTATCACAATCTGATAAAATCTATGTATGAAAGACTTAATGCCAATATAATTTACATAGGGAATAATTGCAAGATTTTTCTTTAAAATCTGGAATAAAAAAGTAAAATATGGAACAAAACATGGATATCTACTGTTACCATTTCCCTTAGACCTGGAAACTTGAGTCAGAGCAATCAGGAAAGGAACAAATGGGTACACATAGGAACGTAACTTTTTATTTGTAGACAATATAATCCTTTACATATAGACCCAAATCATTCTAGCAAAATACATCTAGAACTAATAAACAAATTAAGCAATGTAGCAGGGTACAAAATCAAAGCACAAAGATCAATTATGTTCCTAAACATCAACAGTGAACTAAGAAAGAAATAAGAATGCAATACCATTCTCTATTGTTTCATGAAAAATTAAATACTTAGGAATTAATCTAACCAATGATGACAAAGACCTCTAAAATGAAAAGTCTAGTGTTGTGAAAAAGGCAATCACAGAGGATATTTTAAAATGGCAAGATGTTCTCTGCTTCTGAATAGGCAAAAACAACAATTTTTTAGAATAGCTATACTACCACATAAGATAGAGATTTAATGGATTCCCAATTAAAATATCAACCTCATTTATCAAAGAACTAGAAAAAATATTAAAATATATACAAAACCAAAAGTGACCCAGAATAACAAAAGAAATCCTGAGCAACAAGAGGAAAGCACAAGGCATTACAGGTTCAAATTTAAAGTTGTATTACAGTTACATTACAGTGATAACAAGCATGATAAACACAAACAAAAATGTAAATCAATGAAATGGAATAGAAGACTCAGAAAGAACTTCATACACATTCAGTGAGCTGATCTTTGATAAAATAACCAAAAACATATGCTCCCTAAAAGATAGTCTTTTCAACAAATTGTGCTGAAAAAACTGGCTACACATATGAAGGAGATTGAATATAGACCCATGTCTCTCAACATGTTCTATAATAAAATAAAAATTAATCAAATATGTACATTATATAAAAGAAAGAATGTGCTATAAGATAAAATGGGTAAGACTCTTGAAGACATATGCATATTTAAGGCATTGGGCAAAACTCAAACTGTATAAGAAATAACATCAAGAATCAGCAAATGAGATTATGTTAAATTAAAAACCTTCTTCATAGCATAAGATAAAACTAGTAGAATAAAAATAACAGAATAGAAAACTTTTCTTGCCAGATACTCCTTGGACAGAGAACTAATACCTAGAATACATAAAGAACTAAAAAATGTAGGCCTCTCCAAATAAGACCCATAAAAAACTGACGACATGGACACTTATTAATACCAATTGCTAATAAATGTGTGAAAAAGTGTTCAGCATTTCTGGCCAATAGAGAAATGCAAATTAAAATAACACTGAGATTTCACCTTATTATGCAAGGAATCGCTATCTTCAATAAATTAAACAATAATAAATACTGGTGAGGTTTCAGGGAAAAAGGCACACTTTTATATCATTCTATATTGTGTAGACTAGTATAACCACTGTGGAAATCAATATGGAGATTCTTAAAAAAAAATTCCATTAAACCAAACCTTTTTTCTAGATGTCTTCTCAAAAAACTTTTTTTTGAAACAGGGTCTCACGCGCAGTTCAGGCTGGCTTTGGGCTTACTTTGTAGCCCAGGTTGGTCTCAAACTTACAACCATCCTCCAGCCTCAGCCTTCTGAGTGCTGGGATTACAGGAGTGCACCACCATGCCTGGCTTCACAATTTTTATTTTTTGGTACCAGGGATTGAACTCATGACCTTGCACTTGCTAGGCAAGCACTTAAGCCACTGAGCTAAATCCCCAGCCCCATGCCTGGTTTCAAAATAGTTTTAAAGCATCATATTACAATGATACGTGGTTGCCCATATTTATAGCCCTACAGTTCATAATAACTAAATCTTGGAAGCAGCCAATATGTCCATCAAGGGATGAATGGGAAAAGAAAATGTTTATATATACATAAATGAGGACTATCCTAATACAGAAAGGATTAGTTTGAGTCCTTTGTTAGGACAATGGATTCACCTTGAGGCCACAATATTAAGTGGGATAAATCAGACATTCAAGCACAAATATCTCTTGACTTCTCTTATATGAGAAACCCAAAGTATAAATAATTCAGAGAGCAAAATTATAGTTATATAATATAAAATCAGGAGGTGGATCTTTGCAAATGGATACAGGAACTAGGGGTGGGTGTAAAGGGAAAAGAGAGCAAGGAGAGTTACAAAGAATTAAGGTATGTTATGTATAGATACCAACTGGGAAAAAGACAGCACAGTTTAGGTACTCCAATTTCAACTGAAATATTCTGTGCAATTTTATAAATAAAATTTATTTTATATTTTAGCTATACTTATAGAAAATTGAGGGAAAAATCTGACTCATTCACACATGAATCACTTTTAATTGCTATAATTGAGATAGAAGCATATTTTGCATCATTTAGATAATTCTTTTATTCTCTGCACTATCTTTTTATAGACATCTGCAGCGCCCTTTTCCGTCCATGCCGCGTCCTAGTCCATCCACACCTTGTGACAAGGTCCATGGGTGGAGGAGAGCGCTTCAAGGAATTGCTTCTCCAGGAAAAGGACGCCTCATGTGGGAATTGGGTGCGGGGATCTTAGAATGTTTTTTATTGATAATTGTAATTTGTGTAATTCACATATATATATTTTCATGTAATACTCAATATGAAATCGAAAATAGAAACTCCAGAGGAGTTACTAGAAACCCTCTAGAAAACCCCTTTGTGAAAACTAATTGTGAAATTTTACCTTCTGTGAGTAGTATGAGAGAGTTTATACAAAAGCTTTAAATGAAAGACCTCATGGAGGAGGATTTACAAAATTCCCATGAGACAACTGCCCTTGATCCAGGGAAGTTTCTCTATCAGAAATTACAAACTAAAGCCCCCAAGAAACCTTTTACCTCAAGTGCCTGACCCCCCCTCTGCCTTACACAGGGATTTATGATAAGCGTGGGCAAAGAATAGTTAATATCAAAGGAAAATGGGCCAAATGTAATCAATTAAATTTCATGAAAAAGTTAGCTAGGAATGGGCCACCCTATTGTATTAGATCAACAGAGGATAAAAAACATTACGTAACTATGTTAAAAAGAAAGACAGAAAATCTGGCCAACAAAGAATAGAATCAATATAAATAGAACCGGAGGTATTGGGGCTAGGGTATAGAATGTTTGCTTTTGCAAGCTAATTAAGTAACAAGATTAAAGTTTAACAAAGGTGAAAAAAGTTAATTAACACATATTTAAGATTGTCCCTGCCTGGCCCTAAGCCTGGGACGCTTCCTGCTTGGGGTTTAAGTTACTGCCAAAAGTTAGCAAATATATACTCCAGCTTCTAAAAAATAAAATAGATTCAGATTCACTCACATACTGGTGTGCAGTGTCTTCTGTCTCTCACTCGCCGACTCCCTGACCACCTTTGGGACCCCTGAGCCCTGCTGCAGCTGGACTCCGGCAGACATCAGCTAAACTTGGGAACATCTTTTGCTCTTTTTGCTACAGTTCTTCTGGATATTAGAGATACCAGAAATGTTTATAAATACCTGGTCCTATTAATAAATATGTGTGTTGTGATTTGGAGAATATCATGTCTTTCTAGTTCATTCCTATCCTTAGCATAAATGTCTCTCATATTGCTACAGTGCATATCATAAGTCACAGTCAATGCACAATAAGGGCTACACAAAAGGTTTGGAGAAAAAGTAAAAGCCTGTACTTCATGGACAAATTAGCAAACTAGTATCTGGAAGCTTATAGGTTGCCTGATGAAGATGATGAGTAAATAGGTCAGACCAATGAATACACCTCTTTTGAGTTTCTAGCAATGCAGAAACTAAATTGATGAATAGCCATGAGAAATCAGATAGCAAATGGATATCGAATGATCAAGGTGGTTGTTGTAAACTGTTAAGAGTAAGTTTCTTATTGTTTTTTTGAAATTCTGTATTTTTTCTACCCACTTTCCTGTTTTGCTTTTTTTGTCTAAATAAAAAAAGAGTAGGTACTTGATCTCCAGAAGAGAAAGATATTGTAACTTGGACATAGCTGCCAAAAAGGAAGGTTTGAAACAACTGGAGCTTTGAGTGGTACAAAAAGAGAACACAATGGGCAATTCAGATCAGTCAATGAAGATAACAATATGCAATTTTCTTGGATATTTTTCCTCTCCTTGCTTAGACAAAGTACTTGACACCCAAAATGAGGGAAGGAAAGGTTTATTTAGCTTGTAGTTTTTGGAGGTTTAAGTCCATACTCACTGGGCTCTAAGGCAGGGTGGCAGCCACAAGCGAAAAGAGTGAAAAGACCCAAAAGGGAAAAAGCATACTTTCTTCCGTCCATAGGGGCAGAGCCAACTACCTACCCCTGGGGGGCTACAGCACTGACACTACCAATCCTAGTGCTTGACAATGATCCAATCACAAACACTCCATGACTGCATGAAGTTTTGGGGTACATTGAAACACAAACCATAACAGCAATGCATTAACCATTGTTAATTTTCTATTATCTTGTTTTTGAAATTCTGTGTCATTGTTTTTATTGTTTTATTTTTTCTTTTTATTTTTTATGGGGTGCTGGGCATTGAGCTCAGAACCACATGCTTGCAAAGGCAGGTGCTTATGCTGCTTAGTTAAATCACTGGCTAAAATTAAAAAAAAGAAAAGATCAGTCAGTGACTTCTTGGGTGAGAAATAAACTCAACTGAAATGCATGAAGGAGAAAATTAACTAAAGACAGTTCTGATAGAAACAATACAGTTTTGTCAATATTTGAATTTAAAAATGATTATGTAGGGTATATATCAAATATGCTTTGGTTTATCTTACAAATACAGTATCAATCCAAGAGTAAATGATAGGTATATTTAAAGTTATAACACTTCACTTTAAAAAAACAGGAAGAGCTCTTGTACACTGAGGGCCTATACCAGGTCATGTAATTTAATTTCTTTAGTTGCAGATATGACTGTACATCCACTGATATAATGACAACATTCCATTTGTGGTCTAATTGTTTGATAAGATTCTAACTGTTAAGATTAAAACCATGTTTTGCCTCATGGTTGACTGCAATGAATCATCAGTGAATAAACAAAATTATGTGAATATGTTATGGGATGGGGCCCTACACCAGAGCAAAAGAAATTTTTTCAAGGTCCAATTTGAAAACACAATTAAGAGGAAAATAAAAGTGCTTCAGAATAAGACTCATGCTAACTCTTTGTAACAGAAATTAAGAATTTAATAGTATTGCCTCTTGTTTATTCAATATATTTCTCCAAAGTACTCACACCATTTTTTCAAACACTATTTAATTAATTTTTTGAATAGTTCTGCAAGTAGGATGAGTGCAAAATATTATCAACCATTGACCTGTGCAATAATTAAGGGATTACACCCACAGTCAGCTTAATTGATCATACTCGTGAGAAATCAATTAGATCAATAATAATAAGTGATTATTAACCTGACCATTATTAGATCAGAATATTTATGAATTTGCTATTATACATCTAATAATATTTTACTGAAATGATCTGTCTACTCACTTATAGTTGTGATTTCACTTTTTCAGGCACTTTTTTAGCTTATTAACCTAATGATAGCTGTTCTGAGTATTTTGTATATCGAACAAGTATCTCTAAAGCTTTCAGATTGCTACTCAATGCATTAGTTTACTTTCGTTTTCCACTATTGTAAATTTAGGTGTTACATTCTGATGTGCAAAGAAATCTTAAAGTGAACACAATCCCCACAAGGAGTGTAAATATTATGCATTGCAAATGTACTAATAAAAATTTTAAAATGCAAAAGAGGACCTGTAAACAATGAAAAAAGTGTGAATGGGAACATGTTAATATTTGCAGATGAGTTGAGAACCCTGCCCTAGTAAACTCTGTAGAAATAGCTACGTATGTATTAAGTTCTGTTTATCAATGACAACTCCTTGGTGATATTTTTCCATAAGGTTCTGATCTCTTCAAAATTCTTCTGACTTCCATTATGTTCATATATACCAGTAGATAATTCTGTTAGTCTTACTCCAGCTGTATTTTAATGGGATTATTTTATTGTATTTAATCTACACTTTTCACTATACCAATAACATCCTAGGTCTTGATTCTCAGCAGAAAGAAATTTAGTTCAATCTATCTCATTCTGCAGTTATGTAAACCAGTGTCACATCCAGTCATTGGGAAAACAGGTCAAGATAATTCAATGTACAGTGCCTCCATTTTCTTTGAGCTTATGTCAAAATGTCACTTTTAAAAAGTATTTTTTAATATTTTGCCCCTTTCCCTTTATCTAGGAAGGAAGGAAGGGTATATCTTATCTGTTTTCCAAACTTAAAACTGTCTAAATCTGCTCTTGTTTCTACATTTCTGAGATGTTTTCACATCCATAAATTATCACTTCTTGAAAATGTGTTTTTGAACTTGGTCCCATGGTAATTACACTGAACTATTCTACTTTGTAAATGAAGATAACTATATCTCCATATATCTAGAGACAGATATAGATACAGATATAGATATAGGTATAGGTATAGGTGTAGGTGTTGGTATGTTTACTTCCCTTAATGTCCTGCATCATGTTCAAAGTACACTTTTCTGGCTGCCTTTTTCCTGTATACACCCAGTTGTGTTAAAAATATTTAGAACATTTGTTTTATTGTGTCATTCATTTTTTAGTATCACTAAAACCTACCTTGACACCCACTATTGGTTGAAACTCGTATCTCAGTAATCTTGTACTTACCTATTTCTGTTACATTCTATGTTCCCTCATACACTTTTATATGCTCTTTTAAATCCTTGAAAAAGTTCTGTGTTATCATCTTGCATGGCACCCAATAGATATTTAGTGTGTAATGATTACCTTGTCCTTCCACAGGCTTTTCTCTTTTATCCCTTAGTTCTCAACAAAATTGGTTTTATTGGGAAACAGGATCAATATAAGTTTACAACCATAAATTTTATTTTAAAATCCTCAAAAAATTAAATCATGAGAATGTGGAATTGTCTAATATTTATTCCCTTCCTAAAAAAGAGGAGATTATGGGATTAGCTAATATGTATCATGAGACTATGGGATTGATTAATTTGTAACCCCTGTCTAGGAAATAAAAATGCGCCACTTTGGCTTATTTGATAAAATCCAAATCCTACTCTTAATTAACAAAAACTTTAAGAAGGCATTAGCTCATTCTTAGCAAGGATTTTTGATACTCTTCATTCCATTAATAACATATTTTTTGAACATTCACTGTATAAAAGGCTCTGTTGAGTTACAGAAATGGCTCAAAAGCAAGAAGGAACTAAGAAGACTAGAATATAGCTGAGAAGGAAGAGATAAACAGTACTGGCATGATGACAGAATATGAAGAACCACATAAAGTTTCCCCACAAAACGTGACATGGACAATAATACATATCATCCTAAAAGCTCCAGAAACCAGATAAGCAGTCATAGCAAGCAGGAAAAGATCAAATACAAAAAAGCCGAGTTGAAACAGGTAAGAAAACTGAATGCATTTCAATGAGCTCAGCAACTCCCCAAACTGATACAACTCACAACTGGGAAGATAAATGAAACTAGTGGATTTTCCCTTGGAAAAGAAAGAGAAAATGCACAGATAATATGATTTGTATGGGCTGCCAGAGACACTGATTTGTGTCTCACCTCATTTGGAGCAATAATAGAACAACATATTTTGGATATCTGGAACCCATAGAAAACACAGGAGCATTTAGTGGTTTTAAGTAGTACCAGAAAACCTACATAATTGGAGTCATTTACAAGAAGGAGAAATAGAAGTTTCCTGGAAAAAAAAATGAAAACTTTCCTAGTTGAATAGATACCCTATATAAAAACAGATATATCTTATTAAATAAAGTGTAAAAGTATGTGGGGTGAATGTTACTGAGTTCAAGTAGTGATACTAAAATGCCATAAACTGAATGACTCGAACAACATAAATTCATTTATATTATAGTTCTAGAGGATGAAACTTCAAGACATGAGTTCCAGGATTGTGTTGCATTGAGGGTGCTCTTTCTGTCTTTCTAATGGTCACTTGATTGACTTTTCTTAGGGGAACAGAGTAACCTGTTGTCTCTTACTCTTATTATAATGACAGTAATCCTACCATGAGGTTCCTACTCTCATAACCACATTAAAATTCCATTACATTAAAAAACTATTTCCAAATACCATCATATTGGTGTTTGCGGTTTTAAGGTATTAATTTGGTACAAACATTCAGTCCATAGTAAGAGAAGTAAATATATTGAGTTTTTGTGTGTTATTGATATAAGAAATCATCTTAAAATTATTATATCTTTAAGACATTTTGTGTAAGCCTGATACTAAGAAGAAAGCAGAAAAATTAAAAATATAACTGAAATAATTTGCTGGGGAAGACAATCAATGTAACACAAAGAAAAGCAGGAAATGAATTCAAGGGGGGAAATCTATGCTATACAACAGAAAGCAAGAAAATGAGAATTTTAAATCTTTATCTTAAATGTAATAGTATTGAACTCTGTCGTCAAAAGACTTTGAGTGATTGAATGCATTAAGAAACAATATCACTATATATTGTCCACAAAAGCCTGTCTGCTATTAAAGTACACAGACACATATAGGCTAAAAGTGAAAATATGGAAATAGCTATTCCATATCTGTGATAACCAATAGAAAGCAGAAGTAATCTCAAATATATATATATATATATATATATTTATATATATATATATATATAATTTGTACCACAGACAAGGAAAGATATTATACAATGATTGAAGTATCAATTTGCCATTCATATATAATAAGTACAGGTGCCTACAACTTCAGAACAACCTAATATATATACAAACATGGACATAATGACAAAATGAACAGCAACACAATAGTAGATTTCAATTTTCCATTTTCAGTGATATACCAGACACTGAGACTTAAAATCATTAAGGAGATAGAGCATGTGAGCAACACAATAGACCAGATGGACCTAACCTAACACTAGATTACCACACAGCAGATTATACATAATTCTCAAATAGATATTAGACCAATGATAAATTCTGTGGGTTCAGTCACACAGTTTATACAAGTATTAACAAATTTAAAGAGATTTAAATAATACCAAGTATCTTTTCTTCCAGCAATGCAATAAAACTAGAAATTAATAGCAAATGAAATTTAGAAAATTCACAAATGTGTAATAATTTAAGATCACTATTAAATACCTTATGGATTAAAGAAATAAGCAAAGATGAAAATAGAAAATATCTTGGGACAAACAAACATGAAAGCACGACATACCAAAAACTATAAGATCCAGCAAACAATACTAAAAAGGAAGTTTATACTTTTAAATACTTACATTCAAAGTGAAGAGAGATCTCAAAACAATGATCTAACTTTATACATCAAGAAACAGCAGCAACAACAAAAGAGTAAGTGAAGTCCACAGGCTGAAATACCACAGAAGAAACAAATAATAAAACATTAGAGCATAAATAAATAAAATTAAATAGAGAAATAAGAGGAAAACAATAATACAAAGGAATGGTACATTTTTAAAAAGAATATCAAAAAAGCTTTAGGTAGACTAAGAGAAAAGTGAGGGCTTGTTTGGAAACATAGTGGTAAAGTACTTGGCTGATATGCATGAGGAGTTGGCATCAATCTCTAACACCACAAAAAAGCCTTAAGTAAAATCATAAAGGAGCAGACATTTTGACTGAAGTCACATAAATAAGGACTATGAGACATCAATGAACAATTTTTAAAATATGGAATAACCTAGCCAATAAATTTGATAATTTAGAAGAAATGGACCAATTCTAAGAAACACAAAACCTACCAAGATTGAATAATGAAGAAACATTCTGAACAGACTAATAATGACTCAAAATATTGGATCAGTAGTTTTAAAGCTCTAAAAAATAGAGTTCAGAAGCATATGGATTCACCAAATATTTTGTCAATTGATGCCAGTCTTCTTAGAAGCTTCATGTGGTGGTTGTCAAGAGGTAGGGGAAGTGAAAATAAATATTTCAACAAATACAGAGTTTCTGTCATGAAAGATGCAAAAATTATAAGCCAGAAGTTGGAGCATAAGCCTATAATTCTAGCTACTTGGGATGCTGAGATAGAAGAATCACAAGTTCCAGGCCAGCCTGGGCATCTCGACAAGACCCTTTGCGAAAGTTCATGTGAAAAAGAAAGGCTTGGAATGTAGTTCAGTGGTATAGCCCCACTGGGTTTGACCCTACCACCACACAAAAAAGCTATATACAACAATAGGTATGGTATATAGTTAATGATACTGTAATGCATTGTACTATATTTTTGCAAACTACATCTCAGATTACAAGCTTGTTAGTATGATTTAAACACAACCTGATGAAAAGTGTTCTAATAAAGATTTCTTAGGTCAGAAACCTGTGGTTTAAAATAAATATTTCCCTGTAACTCATCTTCCATATTGTTTCAAGGATGCTTCAGCAACCATGCTTCTTATTTAGAATTCTCTATATCACTAATGTACTTTAACAACTACAAATAAGGCTCGCTTATTTCTTGTAGAGTTGAGTATTATAAACTATACCAAATTGTTCTCTTAAAAACTTGGTCTCTTTGCCTGTAGTTTTACCTTCAATTAATTCTAATCATTATAACTAATAAAATGTAAAGCTTATCTGTCTCTCCCAATGCAATCACTTCAGTAACTACAACTTACTTACCTAGGAAAGAAACATGAATTCTTTACCTTGACTACTAGCTTCCAGCTACTTCTCCAGACCCCAGCTGTACAAACTTAAATCCATCTTCATTCGAACTCTCTTGACAAAACCAAGTGTGTAAATTATTGAATTTCTAAGAAAACTAAATTTCAGGTGGTTGACAACATCCATTACTGCAGCCTTCCCATTAATTTTCTTATATTTTCAAGATCCAACCTTACTTTTTTATTTTAAAGAAAAAAAACCATAAAAAACAAATGGTAAAATAATTCAAAATAGGATTTTAGGAGAGTAACAATAGTTAATATATTGTGTATTGTTATTTTCAAAGTAGTTGTTCCTATTACAAGTTATAGGCATGAAAAATTGATCAAACAATATAAGCACACACCTTGCTTTTCAATGAAACAATATCATAGTAAGTTAGTAAGTTAAGATAGTAGGTTAAGTTAGTAAGTTAAGATAGTAGCATAGTAAGTTAATATAGTAGCATAACTATCTTAACTTTTTGTGGTATATATATATATATATATATATATATATATATATATATTTCCCTTTTCCCATCCTTCTTTTCTCCTTTTCCTCATCATAGTTTCTCTCTCCATTTGAACAACTTCCTTCCACCCACAATATCTATTGAACATTTTGGATCCTATTTATTTTTTCAGCTTACTACAGATTATATTGTCTTGTAGGTAGACAATATGATCTTGACACATACGAGCCTGATTTATTTCCTTATGAGAATAGTCTCAAGTTGCATCCATTACCTTATAGAGATCTCAAGTTTATCCTACTTTATAGCTGAGTAGTACTCCATTCTATAAAAATATCACCTCTTTTTATCCACTCCTTTGTTAATGGGCATTTGGGTTGTTTCCAAGTTTTAGTTATTTCAAATTGTGTTGCTACAAACATAGGTGCATGCATATCACTGTGGTATGATGCTTTTAATTCTTTTGGTAAAATACCCAAAGTGAAATAGCTGGGTTGAATGGGATCTCTTATCCTAGCTTTTTGCGAAATCTCCATACAGATATCCATAGTGGTTTTACCTGTCTACGTTCGCACCAACAGTGGAGAAGAGTTACTTTCTCCTCAAAGCCCCTCTCACATCAGTTATTGGTTGATTTATTTTTCTCTTCTTTTCTTTTTGCCTAGTTAATCTGTCTCCTTGTGACAATGTGGTATTAAGGGCTCCTGTTACAATTGTGTTATTATTTGATTTGTCATATCTATTAATAATTGTCTTATAGAGTGCTCCTGTATTAGGTGTATAAATATTTGATTGTTATCTCTCCCTCTTGATTTTTCCCCAAAAAGTGTGTAGTAACTTTTTTATCTCTTTTGATCATTCTTGATTTGAAGTTCACATTTTTTACAGATTAGATACCTCACTTTTTTTCTGTGTTCTTGTTGCATGGAAAATTAGTTTCCATCCTTTGATTTACAGTCTATGAATTTCTTTTAGCATTAAATGTGTTTCTTGTGTAAAGGATATTGTTGGATCTTCTTTTTTGATCTGTGCCAGTCTATTTCTTTTGATTGGTGAATTGAGGTTACTTACATTCATCATTATAGCTCATATGTATTGGCTTTTCTTTGTCATGATACTTTCCTGCTTTGGTTCCCTGCTTTTTCTCTCTGCATAATTGCTTGTCCTGCCTTGTGGTTTCTTTCTATTGTTTTTCTTGGAATTGTGGTCATTTTTATTTCAGTCCAGAATATCTTTCAGTACTCTTTGTAGGGTTGGTTTGATTGTCATAAATTTCTTCAGTTGTTCTTTGTCATGAAAGTAGCATTGCTCCATTAATTCTGAAAGATAGTTTTTCAGGGTACAACAATCTGGGTTGGAAGTTTTGGGGGATTTTTTGACTTGAAGTATTGCATTTTAAGCTCTTCTTGACTTGAAAGTTTGTTTTAAGAAGTTTGCTGTGATTCAGATGGGTTTTTCTTTAGAGGTGATCTGTTTATTTTCCCTAACAGCTTTTTATATTCTGTTGTTGTGCAGTATTTCTGGAATCTTGATTATTATGTCTTGGTGTAGTTTTATTTTGGTATGTCAAATTCTTTATTCATGCTTGGGTACTTTTCTGCCATTATTGCTGTGAAGACATTTTTATGGTATTTGTGCTGTTTCCAGCTTTCTAATTGACCCCAATGAAACTTATGTTACTCTTATTTGCTTCATCTTGTAGCTGTTGGATTGATTTCTCATGGTCTTTTGCTAATTTTAAGATGTGATTCTTACTGTGATCAGTAGCTGCAATTCTGTTTTCAAGATCTGAAATTAACTAGGGATTTAGCTCAGCAGCTCAAGCACTTGCCTTTCCAAGTTTGAGGTCATGAGTTTGATCTCTGATAAAAAACAAAAACAAAAAACAGATCTGAAATTCTATCCTCTCTTTCATTCAATCTGTTATATACATTCAATAGAAGTTTTAATCTCTTGGATTTCTGTTGGATCTGTTTCATGAATTCCACTTTTTCCTATGTTGGACACTTTTTGTTTCCAATATTTTCCTAAACTCATCTATTCCTTTATTCTAATATGCTTGATTTTTTAAGCATCATTTTTTTTTGTACCTGAGAGATTTTTTTCTATAGACTTTTCCAATTGTTTTTTCTCTTTAAGTGATATCATTTCAGAAAATTCCAGTGCTTAAATTCCAATTTCATCTATTTCATTATGTTTCAGGCTTGATCTTGGTGAGCTGGGAGTCTGGGGTTGCACTTTTACTCCTGCATCTGGTTGTTTTCTATTTTCTCTTTTTGTTTTTATTTTGTTTCTACTTTGATGCTTGTGAATTTCTTATGACATATAGCTTTATTACTAGTATTAAGGCTTCTCTCAAGGAGGAAAGATGTCTGCTCTTCAGAGATGTCTACTAGATGTAATAGATTCTTTATAGATATTCAAGGACCTAATTTGTAAAGGATGCAAAACTGCTATTTGACTTAGCTCCCAATCATTTGATAATGCACTGCAGAGCTGATTAGGAACCCATATAATCACTGCTATAATACATGGGAGAAAAACCATTTGTATTATGCATGACATCCTGACTATAATAATACAGTTAGTAATAAGAATAATTTCATGTACAGCTTAACTACTGACTAATCATGGAAACCATTATCCTGCTAGCTCCATCCACAGGAGCAAACTCTATGGTTGTATAACAAAATCAAACATATTCTGTGCACTCGTGTGCAGTGACTTTCCCCTTAGGGGAGTGATTTTACCCTATTGTGGGGGATGTGGGATTAGGATGGGTAGAGGACAGGCTAAAGCGATGAATTAGGTCAGATACAATAGAGTCAAGGATGGAGGTCAAAGGAAATCACCTGGGTTTTGGAAAACTGGAGGACACAGGAGGAAAGGAATGAAATAGAGCATGAAGGAATAACCAGAATGGGCAGAGACAATGATAACTCACTTAAAAGTTTGAATTCAAGAAGTAGTTTAGGAAAAACAGAAAGAGGATCTATAGTAGGTAATGAAAAAGAAAGGCAAGTAACCTAAACAGTGAAAAAAAGGATTCAAGAGAAAGAGAATGAAAAAGAAAAAGGAGAAGAAAGTAAATGGAGACCTGAGAGAGAATGGAAAGAAAAAAATCCTCAAAAAATAACCACACATTACAAAACAAAACAAGATGATATCCAACCTGACAAGAAAGGTATAGCCAATCAGACAAACAAGGAAAAATAAAAGTTATAAAATTTCTCTTGTGGTTATAGTTCTGTGATAATTTCCATGTTATATCTCAGAGATGTGCTTGGTATGGGGCTGATCTTGGCCTCTGGATGTAGGGGTTGGTAGTGGTCTTTGGTCAGTAGAGTTCTCTAGAGTCCAAATGTTATCTCCTCACTGATGCTTCAGATGCTTCCCCATCATTAGCCTCACTGATTATTTAACCCTCCAAAGGTGTATCTGTGTATCTGTGTGTCTGGCTGTTGTCCAGGGTCTTGTGGTTCCCCTCTGTCTTACACTCCTGCAGCCAGTCTCACCCTCTGCGATGTAATGGAAGAGTGTAGAGCATGAACTCACTGTCTTCCAGCCAGCCCTGCCATCAGGGATGTTACAACTTTACTTTAGAAAGTAACTTTGTACAATTGTTGTGTTCTATGCTTTCCAGAATTGTACAATGATTTTAGATTGTATTTTTAATTTTTATTAATGTATATTATTGTACAGAACATATTTATTGTCTTTACAGATTCATAAGTATATATAACATACTTTTATAGTATTTTCCCCATTACTCCTTTCCTTTTATTACCCCCACCTCATTCCTCCCACTTTTATAATTGTCTTTCTTCTAATTTCATATTCTCTCTATTGAAAATAGTTTTTTCTATATTCCTTATATAATAATCATATTTTTATTTCTGAGGCTGAGTTATTTTATTTAACATTATGGTCTACAGTTCCTTGCATTTGCCTTAAATGGTATTTGCTCTTCCTTTTGACTGTATATATTCCATTGTTTTAATATATATCACATTTTCTTTATCTCTTCATCTATTGAGAGACACCTCATCTGTTTTGGGTTTGCAGGTATTGTATAATATTATGAATTTATTAATTTTGGGACTATACCAAAGCATGATATATCTTTTTTTTTTCTTTTTTGAGGATCCTTTGTACTGATTTCTGTAATGGCTGTAATAATTTACACTCCCTCTAGTAGTGTACTGGGTTTGGGTTTCCTTTTTCCCCTGAATCCTTACCAGAATTTATTTATTTATGTATTTATTTGATATCCTGATGATAGTCATTCCCATTAGGGTGACATGGTATTTCAACGAAGTTTTGAATTGCTGTTGGCTAAAGATGTTGAACATTTTTTCATATATTTATTGACCATTTTTACTTTTTTTGAGAAGTGTCCAGTGTATTGATCCATTTATTGATTATTTGTTTGTTGGGTTTTTTAAATTTTATGCATATTCTAAATATTGATTTTCTATCATAAGATTAGTCACAAAAGATTTTCTCACATTGTAGTGAGTTAATTCTTCACTTTGTGAGTTATTACCTCTGTTCTGAAAAAAGTTTTTAATTCAATGTAAACCAATTTCTTGGTTCTTGCCATTAGTTTTTGCACTATTAGATTCCTATTCAGGAAGTCTTTGTTTATGTTTAAGATTTCAAGCACTTCCTGTATGTTTATTTCACTAGTTTCATAGATTAATATCTGTTTATTTTATCTACTTGGGATGACATCTTTTATTTTTAAAACTATTTTTATTAATAGATGTTTGCAGTACATGATAATTGCATTTCTCTTGAAGTGGGAAGTTGGTACATCTACATAACACACATTAATACTTCACCTTCTTCTCCTCTCTCTCCCTCCATCTCTTGGTCTCCTTTCCTTTTGCAAAGATATGTCTCCTTTATTTTCTATTTTCTAAGTTTTATTTTGGTATTTAAAATTTAGCTTTCTCATATGGGCAAAACCATGTAATATTTATGCTTGTATGTCTGATATATTTTGCTTCACATTACTATCTCAAGGTAAATTCATTTTCCTACCAAAGACTAAAGTTTTTTTTTTTAATTTATTCCTGAATTGTGTATGCATACCACTCTTTCTTTATCCATTCATCTGCTGATGGACACACTTCCATGATTTCACTATTATAAATTTCACTATTATAAACATGGGATTGCTGGTATCTTTGTCATATGATGTCTTTAAATCTTTCAGCATGATACCTAGAAGGGCAAAAATTGGGTCAAATAAAACTTCTATTTTGAGCTTTTTGAGAAATTCCTAAAACAAACCCTTAAACATTGTGGTTGCAAAGGTTAACTAGTACAACCATTAAGGGACTTGGTTTTATGTGTTACACTTAGGTTTTTGAAACATTTTATATTTGTGTCAGTTGAGAGATAAGGATCTAGTTTTAATTTTCTATGTATAGATATCCAGTTTTTCCAGTACCAATTGTTAAAGCTGCTCGCCTTTTTCTGATGTAGTTTAAGAGGATTTTTTTCCCCTGACATATGTTTTTGGCTCTTTTGTCAGGAATTAGATGAGTGTAGTTCCATGGACTTGTTTCTGTGTTTTTTATTTCATTGGTTTATGTGTCTGTTTTTGTACCAGTACTATACTGCTGTGCTACTATTGTTCTATGGTATATTTTAAAATCAGACATTTAGTGTGATATTCCTTTATTTTTTTCTTTTTGTCCAGAATTGCTTTGGTTATCTTCAGTCTTTTCTGAATCTATGTGGATTATATGATTGCTTTCTCTAGATTTTTGAAGAATGATGCTGGCATTTTATTAGGGATTTAATTAAATTTGTAGATCACTGCTATAGCTTTAGTCTGGATGTTCTCTCAAAGCTACAATGCAATCATGGAGGCAGGTTTCTAGAATTTGTGAATGACTCATGGTCTAATGCTGGGATTATGGGTGTGGGTGACACACCCAAGTGGATGTGGCCTATATATAATATAAGGGACAGAGTCATCTGTGCTTCTCCCTTTTTGCTCTTTTTGCTTGCATTGTTTTCCATAGCCATGAACTGTTGCTTTCTGCCATGTGCCACCCTTCCTTAGAACCAGCTGAGTATGGATTGAAGTCTCCAAAAATTGTAAGTTAAATAAACCTTTCCTTCCCTAATTTTAGAGGTTGGTTATTTTGTCCCAGCAATGAGAAAAAAAAAACTAACCAACACATAATTTGGTACTAGTGGAATAGAGTCATTTCTGTGACTATACCTGAACATGTGATTCAAGAGCCTTTGGGAGTGGCTTGTGGGAAGAGTTTGGAAAGGTTTAGAGATGTCGCATAGAGTTGGAACATCTTAGGCTGTTCTACATGGGAGATTCTGGTCACAGCTCAGAAGACTAGAAGAAGGTTGATAGAAATCCTGCCCATAGAGACCAGGTTCAGAAGGTTTTCACTGGGAAGAAGGGCTGAATTTGTTGTTGGACTCCACACTATATTTGTTGTAGTTTGACAGAAAGTTTGTTTGCATTTTGCTTTTCCAAAGATTTTGCCTGAGGCTGAGATTAAGGGCAGCAGACTAACTAACCTGACAGAAGAAATTTCAAGGCAGTCAGATGTTCAGGCAGTGGCATGGCTGTTGTTGGGGGCTTTTAGCCAGACTTATTTTGTGAGTCAAGGGCAAAGAGCCCACCAGGGTGGTTTGAAATGTTGTCAGTTTAGCCAGGAAAAAAGCTCCAGGAAAGCTGTGGACTGCAAAGATAAATCTGAGTTATCTATTGTTGAGAAAGAAGAGGAGAATATAAAAGATGGCCTTAGGCATTATAATCAGCAGCACAGGCCTATGCTTTGCAGCCTCAAAACTGGAAAAGTGAAAGATTTTGCTTTGAGGAGAAAGTTGCAGAACTCCAGGTTCCAGAATGGTGACAGAGATTACATGACGTTCCAAAATAGTGGCTGCTGCACCAGTTTCCAGAATGGTGGCAACATAGAAACTGTGTTCCTCAATATTATGCTCAGAGTGTCAGTGTTCCAGGCATTTAACCCTTACTGATAAGAGAGAAGAAAGCCTGGCTACTACTTTAGCTGGTATTAGTATCCATTTGGTGCTCACTTTAAGCACATGCAGAATGCATGAGTTCTGAGGTTAAAAAGGTTTCCACTCCAATTTCAAAAGACCTGGGAGGCCAGTCAATGTACCCCTGAGAGGGTAGTGTGTGAAGCCATAAGCGCGAAGCCAAAGGTGCAATGGAGAATGCAGCTTTGGAAAACTTTTTGGAAAAGCCAGGAGCATGGATTTCTAAGGAAACCTGCAAGGAGGGAGTGAAGTCAGTCCAAGAGAGAAGTCATGGGAGCTAAAACCACCAGAAGTGCCGTGGGGGTGGAGTCACTCAAACCTTTTGGAGCTTACAACAAAATTGTTCCAGATGCTGAATGTGGAATTCCAGGACATAATTTTGGCCCTGCTTGATGTTGTACTTCCTTTCATCCCATTCCTTTGTATCCCCATGTGTACCCTTTCAAATGGTAATGTTTATTTTGTGTCACTGAATTTTGGAAGTCTTTAACTTTATCTTCATTTGTACAGGGGATTACAGTTATGAGTATGCCTTAGGTCTCAGAGAAGAATTGGAACTTGAACTTTTCAGCAATGCTCAAACTTTTAAGACTTTGACATCTCTTGGAGATGCACTACATACCTTTTGCATAAAGGATGTGCATGAATTTTTGAGGGGTCAGGCATGGAATATTATGGTTTGTGTTTAAATGTCTCACCAAAGTCTTATGCAGTCATGGGGGATGGGCCTTTTGAAGATGGCTGAGTCTAGCATTGGTGATTGGTTTATTGTATAGCACTGGGATTGGTGGTATGAGCTCTGCACCCACCCAGGGGTGGGCAGCTAGCATACAATATAAGGGATGGAAGGAGGCATGCTTTTCCCTTTTGCCATTATCACTTTTGTTGCTGGCAGCCACCATAAATGGCTGCCCCTCAGCTATGCCACCCTGCATTGCATCCGGTTGAGTATGGACTGAAACCTCCAAAAACTGTAAGCTAAATAAACCTCTCCTTCCTTCATTTTGGCCATTCAGTATTTTGTCCCTGCAGTGAGAGAAAAGAAACCAAGACAATTGCCTTTAACAATATAACTATTTTGACAATATTAGTTGTGCTGGTCCATAAGCATGGGAAGACTTTCCATCTTCAAATATCTTCAATTTCTTTCTTCAGGTTTGTATATTTTCTATTGAAGAAGTGTTTCTCCACCAATGTTAGGCTTATTCATTATTATTTATTTTTGGAAGCTATTTTGAAGTAATATTTTTCTGCTATCTTTTTCACTAGGTTTATTACTGACACATAGAAATGCTAGCAATTTTTTATATGTTGATTTTTCCCCTATCAGTCTGCTGAATTTGTTTATCAGATCTAAATGTCTTTTGGTGGAAGTTTTGCTGTCTTCTAAAGAATTTTATCATCTGCAACTTGGGATAATGTCACTTCTTCCTGTGCTACTTGTTCCATTTTTCTCTTTCCTTGCCTAATTTCTCTGGTGAAAATTTAAGTACTATATTAAAGAGAGATGGTGATAGTAAATGTCTTTGTCTTATTTCTGATTTTGTGAGCATACTTTCATCATTTCCTCATTTAGTGTGATCTTGACTGTGTGTTCTTTATCCATAGTTTTAATCATATTAAGGCAAGGAATTTCTATAACTTGTTCCTTCATGGCTTTTCTTAGGAAGAAATGTTAGCTTTTATAAAATTTTGTGGTAGGCACTTTTCTGCAAGTATTGAGATGATCACATGATTTTAAATCTTGATTCTATTTATATCTAACCTTAATTGCATTCCTGGAATAAAACAAAGTTGATTATGTTATAGGATCTTTCCACTGAATTGTTGGATACTGTTTATGAGAATCTTATTGAGGATTTTGCATCTATATTCATATAAAATATTGGTCTTTTTTCAGTCTTTATTCTGATTTGGTGTCAGAATGATATTATCTTTGTAGAATTAATTCTTATTCTGTCATTCCCTTTCAAATTTTTGGAATAATTTGATAAACAAGGATCATAGACTCATAAATTGGAAGAAATCTTAGTAAAGTGATAGAATCATAAATTGGAAGGAACATTAGTAGTTTTTTTTAGTAAGTAAATAACCACTGAATCACAATGGTTTAATATAGGATAAGTTTACTTCTTGGGAATAAAATGTCTAGTTGGATATTCAAGTACCTTCATATGTAGTTCAAACTTTTTCTTCCTTGTGGCTCCATCATCCTTTAATTAATTTTTGAGTCTTATGCTAGATCTCCTATATTAATCTAGCTAAGAGAGTGAAAGCATGGAAAGTTTCAATGGTGTTTTTCAGTGACAGACCAGAAAGTAGTGTGCATTACTTCCAACTGCATCTTCTTGTCCAGAGTTTAGTCATGCAAATATAATTCCAAGGGATGGTGCAAAATACAGAGGAATACACAGTTAAAGGTGAATACTAGTTCTTCCCTCAACAATCATGTAGTTCTAACCAATTTAGGGCTACTCTGGGAGCATCCCTAAGGGTATTATACATATAAACAGTCCTATGGAACTGGATTACTCATTTCTACAAAGCAGCCTATTTATTCCATAATTCTTTTCATTACACAGTTATTCCATATATTGATGTATAATCTGACTTATGGAGCAAGATAGAACAAACTTATTTTCCTTTCATACACCTCTTAAAATATTTGAATAAACTAGCATGGTCCCCAAACATGTTATCATCATTTAGATTAAAATGTACTGTTCTTAAAATTTTCTCATAGAAACATTACACTGTTATGTCTACCCTCTTCTAGATATAATATAGTGAAGGGTGTTAGTGTACTACATAAAATATATGACTACTTAATAATGAACCTCAGAATTGTAGAAAAAGAAAAGCAGGGTACATTAAAATCTCATATGATGGAGGAAATAATAGATTATAGTAAAAATTAATGCACTGAACACTAAAAAATACAAAGGGAATCTATGAATCAAAGAGTTGGTTCTTGAGAGATTAAATAACATTGACAAATCCTTATCCAACCTCATCAAAAAATAATAAAAGGAAAGAAAGGACTCAAATCTACACAATTAAGAATGAAAAGGGTAAAATCATGGTGAACCCTACAGAAACCCAGATCATCTATACCTACTTTGAACAATTGTATTCTAATAAGATGGAAAATGCATAAGAAATAGACATATTCCTACATACATACTAATTACCAAAGCTGAATTAAGAAGATATAAAAATCCTAAATAAACCAATGTTAATTAATGATATCAAAGATGTAATTAGAAACTTAACAACAAACAAAAGTCAAGGCCCTGATGGATTCTCTGCTAAATTCTACAAGAAGTTTAGAGGAAACCTAACACCACTACTTCTCAAACTCTTTAATGGAATTGAAAGGGGAGCAATTCTCTCAGATTCATTCTTGGAATCAAGCATTACCTCAATAATAAAATGGGAGAAGGATCTAATTAAGAAAGAGAATTACAGGCTGATCTCCATAAATGAACATAGATGTTCTCAGTAGTTGAGAAGTATATGCTTTCTAAAAATTTTACTAGTATCATTAGCAATTTGAACTGTACCAAAATATAGAAATCATAAATAATAAAAGCCTAGAAATTTTATGATTAGTAAAGTTAAAGTTACAATATGGAAAAGCATACTTTTTTAATCGTATTTTCTCCCATTTTAGGAATATTTAGGAGCATTTAATTCTCAAAATCATGAATCAGAAATCATCTCCTAAATCCAAGATTAGCAGTCCATAATGAAAAGATTAATATTTTTGTGAATTTAGTCATTTAAATTGCTTAGTCTATTTGTACTCCTCCATGGGGAATATTATGGCACTTTCATATACTGAGTTTTTTAAAAAAGCCCCAAATACATTAATTATACTGTATCAATCAGTGAACAGAAATTATCTTTATATAATGTTGGAAGTATATTAATTCTCTTTCATTTTGGTACATCAGAACTTCCAGTTTTCTGAAAGAAAAAAGTACAACAATTTTCTTATTTGATAATGAAAAGTATGCAGCAATTTTGACTGGGCCTAAATACAATGTGTCTCCACGTTTTCTATAAGGAGACAGTGGTATATCCTATGTAGGTGTATCATATTTAAGTGGACTGGTTGTTTTTTATGGCATATGCTTCCTTACTGTATATACCAGTTTTCTAATGCTTCTGTGACAAACTCCTATAACCACATTAAAACCACCGACATTTATTGTATCCCAGGTTCAGAGACTAGAAGTCTAAAATTGGTGTGTCAGCAGTGTTGGTACCTTCTAGGGGGCACCAAAGGAATATCTATTCCACCTGTGTCTCCAAGTCTTCTGGAAACATCCCTCAATATTAGGTGTCCCTCGAATCATAGACACACCACTCTAATCTCCATCACTGAGATCATGTGGTGTTCTCTCCATATCTTATCTTTTTTATCTCCAAGTTTCCCTCTTCTTAAAAAGTGATATAACATTGCATTATAGAGTTCACCTTTTCCACTATGACCTCAAATTTTAACTATCTCTAAAATCTGTTTTTCTAAATAAGATTTCCTTCACAGATAATGCATTTTGGCACACAGATTTTTGAGGAACATAATTCAGTCCATAACACCATGCCTAGTTATACTGAGAGCCATACAACAGTGAGTATCTGTATGAAAGATAAAAGCATTAGTTTCAAAGTGAAAAGTTTCTTGTACTAAAATATGAATATCTGTAAAGTGACTATTTGAGTTTAGCATCACTGGAAATTTCTAGACAAAATAAGCACTGTGAGACAAACACATAAGCAGATCTCATAGCAAATTTCATATAGATTTTAAAATGGGAAGTCGATACAAAAATTGACTGTGCTCTCAGTACTGAATTTACAAGATTAGCCTATCAATTCCAGGAGTGGTATTCTTTCCAATATATGAATTTCCATTCAAATCAGATTTAAATTGAAGCACTCTTTTTTTTTCCTACAGCCATAAGAACTTACTCATTTTAGCTCTTTCCCATGATAGAAATGCATCTTCAACATCTGGAAAATTAGGATGTCTTGCTTGATGTGTTTGTAGAGTTTGTATTTATGGAACAATATAAGTTTATAGTTCAGAAAAAAATGAATGAAATTTTTTATCATAATGCAATACTGAGGACAGGAAAATCTGGCCAATGTACTCTTAAGAGTACAGACACAACAAATGTACAAATGATGGAAGTGGTATAGTAACCAACTGCATTTTTAAGGTTATATTCATTGTGCAGCCCATAAATGGTAGAGAAAAAAAAGAATAGTTTGGGAAGTAGAACAAAATAGCTAATTTATCCATTTTTCTCTAAGCAGATTACAAATGATTATAAATTGAATTTCTAGATTTTCCATCTATAGGAATTATGTCACTAAGATTTCTTAGTCCCTATAGTAATTAATAAAGTGAAGATACAATGCATAGTCAATGTAGACATAGTTCAGATAATAGATAATTAAAAAGTACTACATAAATTAATCTATTATTACTATGGTCCACTAAATAAAGAGATACCATTCACTTGTATTAAGATCACTATACTCTTAGTGTTAGTATATGTACTGGGGTTGTTTAATCATTGTTTTGTATAAAGCTATAAAATGAGCTCTCATGACCATTCTTTTCTTCCCTGAAAATGCTAATCCATATCCCAAAACTTGAACTTTGCAAATATACTCTAATTTATATAAATGTTAAATAGCAATTTATGTAAATATATAATTTAAGCAAAGATCCATTGGATTTAACTAAATAAATAAAAAGTCATCAAGTATTAATGATATATAAAATACTATTTTAAATGCTAAAGATGCTATGGTTTTTCATTTCATGGCAATTACTGCCTTAGAAGAGGAGAAAGATAGAGGTTAAAAATTAATCTAATAGTTATCATGAATATAAATTTGCAAAATAAAATTAAGTGTTAAAATATGAAAATGAAAAAGTATTTCTTAAATTACAAATGTGTCAAGATGCATAATTTCAGAGTTGAAAGAAAAATTTTAAATGGTGATAAGGAAGTACCATTCAGAAAAAGAGAAAAAATTTGTTTCATGCACAGGGGATGGTACATGCTAAAGTCCTACAAAAGAAGAAAAAGTTGGAATATTTAATAAATTTGAGTCAAGTGTAACCAGAACTTTGGAATCTTTGGAGACCGACACAAGTATGGCAAAAAGTGACATCAGAAAGGTAAACAATGATAACATTATTCAGAATTGAACCTCAAATGTTTAATTCTAAACAGAGATGTCATCCGTACATTTTATGTGCAATTCTAAACAGATGTCATACTTACATTTTATGTGCAATTTACGTACATTTTTGTTTTTACTTTTTCATCTTGAAATAATTATAGACCTACAAAAATGTTACAAAAGTAGACAAAGAATTTCTTTAATACCTTTTCCCTCAGCTTCTTTATATGAGGACACTTGTTAAAAGGATATTACAGGAGAGAAGACAAGATGGCCAATCAGTGAGCAACAAAATACAAAGCCTCCCGGAAGAAACAACTCATAAGCCAAAATAAAGCACCCTGGAGAGACCCAGACAGGGGGAGATGGATCCTCTTGACACAGGAAAAAATTAAAACATAAAAAAGCTCATCAAATACTTCAGGACTACAACTGAGACAGCTGAAGATTGCGGGACACAGCATTTTCATGGTGACCCGGCAAGGGTGCACTAGCTGGGATCCGTGCCAGCTGGAAGAGATGCGCAGAATCATTCCCGCTGCCACTCGCAGGAAGAACTTCAGCACTGAGGTCGGGGGTTGATGAGCCCAAAGGAGAGCAGACCCAGCAAAGGGACTTTCATTAATCCATGGTCAGTGCTGGGAATGAGACCCCCCCACATGGGAGGGGTGCGACCAAATGGGTGACATGTTGGAATCAGGCAGGAGGAGTCTGAACTGGGAGTGACCGTGACTTCAGTTGGTTGATCCCTCCCCAGAGCAGATTCGTGGGATTTGCTTGGACTGGGCCGTGCCCCTGGCCGCGACCCAATGAGCCTTCCCAAACTGATTCACTGCACCTAGCATGTACTAACTGGGTGAAAGGCCACTGAAGTTTGGTTGGCCCAGTGGGGAGGGACAGGCATATGCAGCCTGCTTACACCTCAGTGACAAGAGCAGGCAGGAGAGGGCAGTGGTCCCTTGCCAGTGTGCTTCGGAGGAACCATGGCCAACAGGGAAGGGGGCTGGGACCTACAATGTAACCTGTGTGGAGGAAGCCAGGGCCATGACAGGAGAGAGAGGCAGGAGGAGGCCCCCAGCCCAGAACCCTGAGAACACTGAACCAGGAGAAGGAAAAACAGGGGCACCTGAGGGCGGCAAACACACAACATGAGACATGGCTTCAATGGACGTTAAGAGATATCTTTGGGACCTTGTAGACGAGCTCAAAACTGAAATATTAAATCAGGTAAAGCAGAATATGAATAGAATAATAAAAGAAATGCTCTCAGGAAGCATCTCTCAGGATGATACGGACAGAAGAAGGGAGGAACACAAAAAAAGGAGAGAAACATTTGATAAAGAATATAAAGAAAATATAGAATACATGAAGTAGATTCAAAGAGACTACCAGGAAATTAAAAACTCCAGTGAAAGCTGGCAAAATGCCTTAAAAGAAACTAGGGATAGACTATCAAACTTGAAGACAAGTTTGCAATGTGTGATCATGAAAGGAAAGATCTCTTAAAAATAACAAGGAAACAGGCAGTAACCATACAAAGGCTAGAAGATGACAAGAGAATCTACAATTTTTGGATTGGGTCTTTAAATTTGGGAGATCACATTTTTAAATTCTTTATATATTCTAGATATTAGTCCTTTGTCTGAGGAATGCCTGACAAAAATTTTTTCACACTCAGTGGATTGTCTCTTCCCACACTTATAATTACTTTTGCTCTGCAAAAACTTTTTTGAATAGGATAAGTTCCCCAGTTGTCAATGTTTTGTAACATTTCCTTGAGGTCTGACTTTTGTTCATAAAGCCTTTGCCTACACCTATGTCTTAAAGAGTTCAAACTATTCCTTTTTACAGCAGATTTAGTGTTTCTGTTTTAATATTCAGATCTTTGATCCTTTTAAATTTTAGTGCATGGTGAAAGACATGGGTCTACTTTTAACCTTCAGCATGTGGAAAACCAGTTTTCCAGCACCAGTTATTAAAGAGGTTGTCTTTCTTTCAGTGAAGGTGCTGGGTGTGTTTGGAGATGTTTGTTCATCTTCTAATCTGTTACATTGATTGTTGGATCATCTTCTAATCAGTTCCATTGATTGTTGTATCTGTTTTTTTTTTTATATCTAAGCCAACCAGACTATTTTTTTCCACAGTATTTTTGTAGTAATAATTTCAATCAGTGGATGGTGATGCCTCCTGCCTTTCCTTTGTTGCCCAGAATTATTTTTGCAATTTTAGGTCTTTCATGGTTCCAAATAAATTTTAGGATTATTTTCTTTACTACTGTGAGGTATGCTATTAGTATTTTGATCTGGGTTCCATTAAATCTGTGAAACAATTTAGTGAGAATGCTCATTGTCACTATATTGACACTTCCCACCAAAGAACAAGGGCTATCTTTCTATTTTCTGATCTCCACTACAAACTCTTTTTTCAGAATACTGTAGTTTTCAGTATAGAATTCTTTTGTTTCTTTAGTTGAATTGATTGCTTGGTATTTCTTTGTATGCTAATGTGAGAGGAATTGTTTCCATAATTTCTCTCCCAGTGAGTTTTTTATTTGTGCACAAGAAGGTTATTGATTTTTTAGTGTTAAATTTGTATTCAACTATGCAACAGAATTAGGTTATTAAATCTAGATATCTTCTGGTAGAGTTTTTGGTGTGTTCTATGTAGAGTATTTTGTCATTTGTAAATAATGGTAACTTAAATTCTTAATTTCCTATTTTTATTCCTGTTTTTATTTCTGGCTAATGTTTTCAGAACTATGTGGAGTAGAAGTGGTTATAGTGGACATCCTAGTCTTGTTCCTGATTTTAGAGTGAGAACTTTCAGTTTTTGACAACTTAGTATGATGTTGGCTGTTGGTTTGTCACATATACTTTTATCAGATTGAGGCAAAGACTGTCTATTCCAATTTTCTGTAGGGTTTTATCATAATTGGTTTTGGACTTTGTCAAATGACTTTTTGGTGTCACTTGAGATGATCATTTGATTTTTCTCTTTGCTGCTGTTGATATGATACAATACATTTATTGATTTCATGAAACATTCCTGGGTATCTGAGATGAATCCAACTCGGTCATGTTTTATAAACCTCTTGATGTTGTGCTGCATTCTGTTTGCCAGTATGTTATTGAGGATTTTTGTTTCTATGTTGTTTAGGGATAATGACCTCTAGTTCTCCTTTTTGTCTGGATCATTCTCTTATTTTACTATCGGTAATATTTGCTTCTGAGAATGACTTTGGGATTATTGCTTCCTTTTCTATTTCATTAAAGAATTTGGGGAGTAATGGCATTACAGTTTCTCTAAGTTTCTTGTAGAAAACAGCAATGAATGCATCATGACCCAGGATTTTCTTTGTAAATTTTTAATTACATATTCAATTCATTGACTGATACTGGGTTATATATATATATATTATATATATATATAGTATCTTCTAGATACTATATATATATATAATATATATATATAGTATCTATATATACTATATATATATATATATATATATATATAATTCATATGCATCTAGAAATCTGTCCATTTCTTCAGCTTTTCATCTTAGTAGAATAAAATTTCTCAAAGGACATATTAATGATCTTTTGGATTTTTGCAGGATTTTTTTTATTTCAACATTTTAATTACTGATTTCATAGACTTGAGCCTTTTATTAAAATAAGTTTGGCTAAAGTTTTATCAACTTTATTTAATCTTTTAAACAATAAACTCCTTTGTTCATTGATTCTTTGTATTGTTTTCTTAGTATCAATTCCATTAATTTCTGTTCAGATGTTTATAAATTGCTCCCCTGTAAAAGCTTTGGACTTGGCTTATTCTTTTTCTAGAAGTTTGAGGGGCAACATTAGATTATTTGAACTTGCTCATTTTCTTGATGGGAAAGTTCACCATTATAAATTTCTCTCATAACACTGATTCATTGCATCCCATAAGTTCTAGTACAGTAGTGACAGTATAATTTAATTGTAGATACTCTTTAATATGTTGTTTGATTTCATTTCTAGTGTATTGGTTGTTCAGGAGGAATTTATTTAATTTACATATTCTTATGGAATTTTTATGGTTTCTTTAGGCATTGATTTCCAATTTCTTTGATCTGATAATATGTATGGAATAGTCTCAATGATTTTGTATTCACTTATGCATATTATATGGGCCAGTAGGTGTTCTATTTTGGAAAATGTTCTATGCACATTTAAGAAGAACGTTGTAATGGATTGGTAGTTGGTGGGCAATTTAAATACCAGCTGATGCAAATTAGTATAATGCTTGGTGTGGATGGTCCACCTAGGGACTGTTGCCAGCATAAAACGGAGACCTGGAGAGGAAGGAAGTATTGTGGGTTTTCCTAAGGGTTGCTGTTGGTTCTCCTGGAGGAGCTTGTTATGGATGTGAATTCAGCCATGATCATTGGAAGATCTCAGGACCTTGTCACTGAGAGTGACCATGGTTCACTTTGGGGAAGCTGTTTTCCTTATGTTGAGCATCGCTTTCTGGCTCCAGAGAAGAAGATGTGTGCTGTTCAGTCTCCAGGGTTAGCTTGTCACACTGGCTTCCTGATATGTACTTGGCTGTTCTCATCATTGGGAGAACTCAGGACCCCATTGTTGCTGAAGATGGCTGTGGTACTTTTTGGGGAATCCCTACTCCTTATTTTGAACATCACTTTTTGTCTCCACTGAAGAACTCTCAACCTACTGGCACAGATTCTTTACACAGCTGGCATAGTTTTTTGGGGGAGTACTGGGATCGAAGTCACAACCTCACACTTGCCAGGCAGGTGCTTACCCCACTGAACTACAACCCCAGCTGGCATAGACTTTCTAGCTTCCATCACTGACCTTTGGGCTTTTTCAGTGCACATCTATGAAATAGACTTGTATGAATCATTGTTGTGGGCTCTAGGTTTTAGATAAATTCAAGCAGGTTATTGTCATGGGATCCAAGCCCTCTGCTTGATTTTCTAAGTCTTTAGTGTTGTGGACAGATTTCCTAGAATTTATTTGTATTTGACTCTCTGAGTGATCATTATAAATAATACTATAAACTATGCATCCTGTAAGTAATTTTTCTCTTTGCAAACCCTGACTACAAAAAAATGTGTGTTCTGGTGTGGAGAGGAACATTCAGTAGACATCCAAATTGTCCATTTTTTCATAAGTTTGGTTCAGTTCTGTTGTTTCTTTATAGATTATTTTCTTAATTGATTGTCTGTGACAATGGGATATTGATGTCCCACATTATAATTGTATTAGTGCTGATTTTATCTTTTATGTTTGTTAATAATTGTTTTATATAGTTGGGTGCACTGGTATTTGATGTGTATATATTTATTATTGATTATTATGTCTTCCACTTTGAGTTTTCTCCTAACAAATATATAGTCTTTGTCTCTTTGATCAACCTTTGCTTGAAGTACACTTTGTTTACAATACAGTAGCTACCCTGCTTTTTCTAGGTTCTTGCTTGATTAAGTATTGTTTTCCATCATCTGCCTTTCAGTCTATGGATTTCTTTTTAAATTAAATGTGTTTCTTTTATGTATTGTATTGTTGGACCTTGTTTTTTGGTCCATTCTGCCAGTCTGTTTCTTTGATAGGTGAATTGAGACCATTTACATTGATGGTTATAACTGATTGTATTGGCTTATCCTTGTTATATTATTTTCCTTGTTAGTTTCTTGTCTTTCTCCTCTATTTAATTTCTTTTCATGAAAGGTAGCTTCTTTCTGTTGGTGTTCTTGGCATTGTGGTCTTCATTATATCTTTCTAAAACACCTTCAGACTGTTTTATAAACCTGATTTTTTGTTCATTAATTTCTTTGATTGTTCTTTGTCATGGAAGTATCTTACTTCTATATTGATTTTTAAAGATATTTTTTCAGGGGACATCAATCTGGGTTGGAGAATGTTTTCTTTTACGATTTAAATTGCTTCACTCTAAGGTCTCCTTGACTTATATGATGGTGTTCAGAAGTCTGCTGTGATTCTAATAGGCTTTCCTTTATAGGCAATTTCTTTCTTTTCTCTAGCATATTTTTATAATTTGTTATTTGGCTGAAATTTTGGAATCTTGATTATTATATTTTATCATATTTATATTCATCTCAGCTAATTGGAGTTCTATATGTCTCATTTATGTGTATACCAAATTATTTTCCTATGCTTGGGAAGTTTTCTGCCTTTACTTCTGTGAACAAGTTTTTATGGTATTTGTACAGTCTTCTGCTTTCCCATTAACCCTGATCATACTTATGATGTTCTTCTTTGCAACATGTTAAAGTTCTTGGTTTGATTTTTCATGCTCTCTTGTTATTTTTAAGAAAACTTTCTTTTGGTGATCACTGGTTGCAATCCTTCCTTCTTGATGTAATAACATTTCATCACCTTTGTTAAATCAGCTGTGTATGCTTTCAGTAGAATATTTAATCTCCTGAATATCTGTTTTAATGTTTCATGGATTTCATTTATTTATGTTTAATATTCATGATTTCCATCATTTTCCTAAGCTTATATATATATATATATATATATATATATATATAGAGAGAGAGAGAGAGAGAGAGAGAGAGAGAGTTTATATATTAAAATTTGTTACAATTCTAGATTCACTAAACAAGTCCTTCATTGTAATTTTTTATCCTTTTATTTTTATTTGAGTTTATTTCTTGTCTGACTTTTTTATATTGCCTCATTTATCTTTTTTGTTTGTTTATTTGGTGCTACCATTTCAAAAATTTTACTTGGATGGCTTCTGGTTTCCTCTATCTTGTTGTCACTTGGACTTGTCTTGGGTGGCCTGGAATTCTGGATTTGCATTTTGCTTCTGCCTCTTGTCATTTTGAATTTTTAATATAAGTTGTTTTCTGTGTAGATACTTGTACATTTTTAATAGTGGTTGGCTTTATAACTAGTATCAAGGCTTCCCTGGGAAATGTCTTTCTCAGGAGGTCTTCTAAGTGTAATTGGCTATTGTCTCTGTATCTGTCAAAGATCCTACCTTCTCAAATTATTTGGGATGAGAAGTTGCTATTTTGCATATCACCCAGTCCTTTAGTACTGGATTATGGTGATGGTTGTTTCCCCATATAATTAGTGTTGTCATATAAAAAGGGAATAAATGATTATAACAGATATGACATCCTGGCTAAGGTAGGAAAAGTGAAAATAATAAATATCAAATGTGGGATAGAAACTGATAAAATGTGGTAACTATTAATTTGGTATCTTTGGTCATAAGAACAAGATATACAGTTATATAACAAAATCTAACATAAACAAGGAACTTGTATGCAGAATTTCCCCTTAGCAGAGTGATTTTAAACTGTGACAGAAAATTTAAGAGAAATAGGTAAAAAAAATAGACAGATAAATGTAGAAAAATATAGTAGAAGCAAGGTTAAAGGACAAAAGAGCATCACCCTAGCTTTGGGAAACTACAGAAGAAGATAGGAGAGAAATAATTAAGGATAAATCAAAAGAATATTGATATGAACCTGAAAGTACAGTGCCAATGTTCACTCTTATAAAAATATCAAAAATCAAGATACTTGAAGAAAGAGAGACGAAAGAAGAACAAACAATAAAATTAAAAACCTACACATTCAAAATAATTCCAGACAGAAAAAATGAAAAACAAAACAAAACAAAAAAAACCAGTAAAATTTTGTACATGGTGGTGAAAGCCTGTAATCACAGCACTTGAAAGGTTGAGGCAGGAAGATTGTCATGAGTACAATGCAATCCTGGGCTATATAAGCAATTTCAAAGCCAGCCTGCACTGCATAGTGAGACTTTGTCAGAAAGAAAGAAAGAAAGAAAGAAAGAAAGAAAGAAAGAAAGAAAGAAGAGAAAGAAATTCCTTTTGCATCCACAGAAAGAGAAAGAAATTCCTTTTGCATCCACAGTGTCAAGACAGAGCCTAAAACCACGATAGAAAATCCTGACATGCAGAGTCTGCAGTTTGATGACTGTTTTGAGTTAATCTTGGCCTCCAGGTATGGGATCTGGGGTAGAATCTTCAGCCAGGAGCTTTCTGGATGTCCCTTAGTGACCTGCCCACATCTTCTACACTTTTTGTCTCTGCATTTCTTTCCCATTTTCTCTGATTCTCTCAGTCAGAGACAGCCAAAGTCTGCTCCCAGTCCTGTGTAGAGTTGGCCCCTCCCATCCGTTCTACAGTCTCCTCTGTTCCACTGGCATTCCTCTCTCCTCTCACACTGCTGGTCATAGTGTGGGGGATTGCCATCTGCAGACTCCTTGCCTCTGAGGCAACTGCAGAGACAGCTCAAGGCTGCCCAGTCCCACTTCTCTCACCTCTCTAGTGGAGTAGTGCTGGCTTCCCACTCATTGCCCTGCCACAGCCCAAGGCTTCTCAAATGAAGCATCCATATCTCTTTCTCTGCACTTGATTTTGCCTAGTTACCTCATGCTGTTTCATTCAGCTGAGAGCAGGATTGAGCCTGGAGCACCCATCATATTTTTCATTCCTGTTTCTGGGGCTTTAATGCTGACATTTGACAGAAGTACCTCATTTTTTTAAGGTGTCTTTTTGCTCTCCATATAATATTTTATTATTGTTTGATCTTCTAGCCCAACTTTCCTTAAAGAAAGTGTGCTTCTGAGGCAGTCAGAAGATGCCAGGTCTCTAAGACTTGGAGTAGAGGCAAGTGTTATTTCCCTTGCATTTTATTGGCTATGAAAAGTCACAAATCTAGAACAAATTTAAAAGGAAGCAAAATCAATAGCACTTTTCCAAAGGAACAATTACATGTATTTAATGGTTGGTGACAGCCTTTAAAAAAATCTGCCAAAAAGTCTTTTGAGGACTTCTATTATAAATCACAGAATGCTCAAACTGGGGTATTCTTTTGAGAACATCTTTTGCGAACCATAGTATTTCATATGAGGAAACATAAACCCAAAGTGTAAAACATGATATTTAAGATCACATGCACAGCTAAGATCACAGAACTAAGTAGTGCCTAATATCCTAGATAGTTATTCTAAATCAGCTAATGCTTTTTATACTGCATTCATATTCTGTCTTTATATAATAAAATGTAAGCTATATTAGCCATTCAAACTTTTATTTTATTCAACATTTTTTCAGGCTAACATTTGAATGAAATATAACTGTTTCCAGGAAACTTCAGAAATTTCTTTTGCCTATGGAAAAATAAGAAAATGGAACAACATCCAAGGAAACCAGGAAAGAATTTGGCCTTTAGTTGTTTAATTTTTACTATCTGTTTCACAAATAGTTTCATGTTGTATCATTTTGTGTTTTCTTACTCTATCTGTCAGGAGAATGATTTATTTGAAATTGAATGCCTCATATATTCTGTAAATTACAAAAAGCAACATTTAGCTCTATTTTGACCTTTTTGACAATGTATAATTTTCAGATTATGCCATTGCACATATTCTCTTGTTTACAGCATCAGTGAACTGTGGAAATGAGCTGGAATGGCCATCAAATAAAACTATACAGTGCTGAGAAGGTCAACATAGCCTATCATATGAGAGTATTTTTTTCCAAAGCAAGGACTTAAATCAGGATAAATCTGTTTTATTATGTTTTTCCCTCCCATGATACTCGCATGAAAATATTATTTAAAAGTCTGCATATGATTATGATAGTGTGAAAGGCATAAATACACAATATGATTAAAATTTCACTACAATTTAAATTCATTTTGAAAAAGAATTTTATTATGTATGTACTAACCCTAGTTGCATCCCACAATGGTTTTGACAGTGCAACATTTATTATCCTGAGTCCTGAAACTTTTTATGGCATCTCTAATTATCTCAAATTTTCATATTTTAATCAGTAATTTTAAAATTAACTTAAATATTAATATCAAAAAACTAGTACATACTTAGGGATAAGTGTTCTGTGTAGCAAAAATGATAATAGTAGTATTGGGACTTATAAGATATTAAAAGTTAATTCCCATCTCAGTAACATTTCCTATTTAGTAGCTAAACCATGTTTAGAAAAACAACTTAAAAGTCAAGTATGGTAGCATACATCTGTAATTTCACCACTTGGGGCGCTGAGGCAGGAGCATCAATAGTTCCAAGTCAACCTATGCTACACAGCTGTTTACGACTGATCTGAATTACAAAATGAGAATCTGCCTCAATTTTTTTTCAAAAAACAAATTTAAAGCTGAGATCAGTCAAGAAAACCAATTAAAGAAAGCAGTGTTAGTGAAAGGAAAGATCCGAGTTGCACCAAACCTCAACCACAACCACAGATCACCCAGGTCTCTAAATGGCTTTTGAAAACCTGTGTTCTATTAAAGTGTACAACTGCCAATGTACACTAAACCTCTGTAAAGTGAAATTTCATTACCTTGTTCTAAGAAAGTATGAGACAGAAATGCTCTGTGAGCATAAAATATTGTACAACAACCTTGAAAGTGCTAGATCCATAGTTTCATGTTGTTATTTTGTCGTTTTGTTTTGAAGTACCAGGGAATGAGTCCTTGGTATGGAGCTATAATTCTATTCCTTAGTGATCATAAAATAAAATTTGTTGGAAGGCAGTACTATTTATTAACTTATTATCTATGGATAATAACTCAAAATAAAGGCAGAGTTGAGTAATTGAACTGATAGTCTAGTGCAAAGTCTACAATATTTATCACTTGGATTATCAGAATATTTTTCAGCTCCTTTATATTTTATAATTTTACAAGAGCTAATTTTCATATCAATGTATACATGTCAGTAATAATTTATACATCTATAGCAATTTTATTTTTGGTATCAGAAATTGAACTCAGGACCTTGTGCTTGGCAGGCAGGTGCTGTGCCACTGAGATCTCTGGCCCAGAGATCTTTTCTATAATTATTTTATTTTCAATGTATTGGTATAATTAAGATATACATAATGATAACAATCATCATAAAGACTTTGCACTTGTACATGACATTTTTAAATTTTCTGTTTATCCCAATCCCCTTACCCTCTTTGCAATCCCTTTTAAATGCCTATACAGTGCTGAGAAGTTCAACATAGCATATCATAAGAGTATTTTTTTCCAAAGCAGTAAATCTCTCCTCATTTATATAAGCCTTTTTTCTTTTCTATTCCTTTCCCCTTCCTTCTCACATAGTTCCCCTTTCCAATTTGGCATTTTTTTCCTATTTCATAATATCTAGTATACATTCTTATCCTTATTTATGCTTGGTTTCTCACACCAAAGAAACAATGTATATTTACACATGTATCTACAATTTATTTCACTTAAGAGGATGGTCTCTAGGTGCAACCATTTACCTAGAAACTTCTCAAGTTAATCCTACTTTATGGCTGAGTAGTAATACATTATATGCAAAACCCATATGATCTTGACCCGTTCATCAGTGGATGGGCATTTGGACTGCTTGAAAATTAGTTATTACAAACTGTGCCTCTAGACACATAAAAATACATATATCAGTGTGGAATGATGCTTTTAATTCTTTTGGAAAGATACCAAGAAGGAGAAGAGCTAGGTCAAATGGAAATTTTGAGAAATCTCTACACTGATTTCCAAAGTGCTTGCACAAGTCTACACTCCAACCAACAGTAGAGAAAGGTTCCTTTTACACCTCAGCCCCATCAAGCATTTGTTATTGGATAATTTTGATAATTTGGATAATTGACACTCTTTCTGGAGTGAGATAGAATCTCAGTATTGTTTTAATTTGCATCTCTCAAATGAATAGTGATTGAGGCTTGAAGGGCCTCACAGGGGCAGGTACGTGGGCCTGTGGTAAGTGGCGACAGAGTGGGTCACTCCAGAGAACAGGCTGATGACACAGATCCAACTTTATTGCGGAAAAGCAGGGAGATATATATCGTGGGTGAGAGGCGCGACGGGAGACTGGCCAGGGAGGAGTGGAGTTAGGATGCTGGGTGAGGCAGAGCTGGGACAGCTTAGGCAGGGGGAATCACTTGGTCTGCCAAGGACATGGGAGGTCTGGGTCTGCCCAAACCGCCTCCTCTGCCATGGCTGTCAACCAGACCTCTGGACCTCTAATCCCCACAAGTGATGTTGAACATTTTTTTTCATATATTTATTTTCCATTTCTACTTCATCTGAGAAGTTTGTATTCCTCTCAGATGCCCATTTTTGAATTGGCTCTTTAAATTTGGGGTTTTATGATTTTCATCCATTCTTTATATGCCCTAGACACTAGTCCTTTGAGAAGCAACTGACTTAACATTTTTCCACTTTGTAGTGATTTTTCACTGTTGTTGAATTCTTTTGCATGCAAAAGCTTTTCAATACACTGAGATTGCAGTTATTGATTCTTTGTAGTATTCCCCATGCAAATATGGCTTTGTTCATGAAGTCTTTTCCTACACCTACATCTTCAACAGTTTTACCTATTTTTCCCATCAGGTTTAGTGGTTCTATTTTAATATTTGATCCATTGTGATTTTAGTTTAATTGATGATGAGAGATATGGGTTTAGTTTTAGACTTCAGCATGTGTAAAGCCAGTTTTTTCCAGCACCATGTCTTTTTTTCAATTTTTTTATTTAAAGAGAAAAGAACAGAAAAAAGGTAGAAATATTACAGAATTTCACAAAAAAAGGATAAATAGTAAGAGATCACTGGTTGATAAATTACATATTGTCCTTTTAGAAATAGTTGTTCAAGTTACAAAATTAGAGCATACAAAGTAGACATTCAAGCAGTGAGAATGCAAACAGATCTGTTCAACAATCCAACAAGAACTTAGAAGTATGGTTATCAATCCTACACACTTAAATATTCATGCAATTATATCTTTTACACCACTTCCTATCTCCTCTCTTTTTTACAATAGCAATTATGCATTTCAAAATTTTTTAAAGAGAAAAAAAAACAGAAAAAAGGGTAGCAACAATGCAGAATTCTAAAAGAAAGAAGAAAAAAAGAGAAAAACATTAAGAAATCACTAGTTGATAAACTACATATTGTCATCTTGGATGTAATTGTTCAAGTTACAAAACTAAATGGATACATAGTAGACATTCAAACAGTGAGACTGCAAACAGTTCTACTCAAAGATACAACAAAATTCAGCAATATGGTCATCTATTTTACACACGCAGACATACAAACAGTTATATCCCTTAGAGCCTTTTATTTTCCTCTCTTTTTTACAATAGCAATTACACATTTTGGGTTTTATTACTCTTATAGTTCTTATCACTTTTTATACTAGAGACACAATATGATATTTATAAATATGATTCCTATTTATTTCACTAATGAGGATAGTCTCAAGTTGTCTCCATTTACCTATGAAGGCCTCAAGATCATCCTTTTTTATAGCTGAGTAATATTCCATTGTGTAAAAATACCACATCTTTTTCATCCACTCTACAGTTGATGGGCATCTTGGTTGTTCAACATCATGTTTTATATATTTTTGTATTAATTCAGTCTATTGGTAGATTTCAAATATACATAATGATCATTTTCTTCATAGGAACTTTGTATCTGTATGCAACTAACCTCATTTCTTCTTTTTTTCCATTTCTTTATTGTTCCTTCTATCCCACCTCCCTCTTTATTTGCAAAAGCAATTTTTCCACTTTGCCATTTTTCCTTTTTTCTTTTTCTTTCGCTTCCTTTCTCCCTCCACTTCCTTTCTTCCTCTTTCCAATTAACTCTTTTCTTCATATTTAATAATATCTAGCATATATTCCAATCATTATTTATACTTTTGTGCTCTCAAATAAGAGACACAATATTATACTTATGAATGAATGTTTCATTTTCTTCACAGTATAATCTCAAAGTACATCAATTTAACTAGAAATGGCTCAACTTGATCTTTCTTTATGGCAGAATAGAACTCCATTATATATATAAAAACACTTCTTTATCCATTCCTCAGCTGATGGGCATTTGTGTTGTTTGCAAGGTTTAGCTATTATACATACTTTTTTTTGTGGTACCAGGGATTGAACTCATGACCTTGCACTTGTCAGGCAGGTGCTTATGCCACTGAGCTAAATCCCCAGCCCTGGTTTAGCTATTATAAACTGTGCTGCTATAAACAAAGCTGTGAATACATTGGTGTAGTATAATGTGTTTTTTTGGAAAGATATCAACAAAAGGAATAGTTTGATCAAATGGAAAATGTAGTCCTAATTTTTGAGTAACCTCTACACTTATTTCCTCAGTGGTTGCAACAGTCTACACTCCCACAAACAGTGGAATTTATACTAGTTGATTTCTTGTTAAAAGTCATTCTTTCTGAAATCAAATCTCAGAATTGTTTTAATTTGCATCTTTTGAATGAACAGTGGTGTTGAATGTATTTTCATATATTTATTTTCCATTTCTACTTCTTACTCTGAGAAGTGTGTATTCATTTCAGATGCCTATTTTTGGATTGTGTATTTTTTGGATGTCTGATTTTTGAGTATTTATATATTCTAAATATTAGTCTATATGTTGCCAGAGGAGCAGTGGTCAAAATTTTTTTCAAGCTCAGTGAGTTGTTTCTTCACTCTGTTGGTGATTTCTTTTGTTGTGAAAAAGCTTTTTGATAAGATGAGGTCCCAGTTGTTGATTCTTTGTAATATTTCCTTGAGGTCTGGCTTTTGTTCATAAAGTCTTTTACTGCACCTATATCTTCAAGAGTTTTACCTTTTCTTTCATTCAGCATATTTAGTGTTTCTATTTTAATATCTTTGACACATTTTGATTTTAGTTTAGTGCATAATGAGAGTTGTGAGTCTAATTTTTGTTGTAGGCCTGTGGAAAGCCAGTATTTCCAGCAACATTTATTAAAGAGTCTATTTTTATTTCCAGTTAGAGTGTTTGGCACCTTTGTTGAAGATAAGGAGGCTGAGTGTGTTTTGAGTTTTTAATCCTTTTTCTCCTGTGCTTCATTAATCCTTGGATCTGTTAGTTTTGTTTTATTTTGTTTATTTTTTGCTGATATTGTGCTGTTTTTAACACAGTATCTTTGTAGTATGATTTAAAGTCAGGGATTGTAATGCCTCCTAATTTGCCTTTGTTGCCCAAAATTGTTTTTAATATGCAAGGCCTATTCTGATTACAAATAAATTTTAGGATTATTTTCTCAACTTCTGTGTGGTGTGTTATTTGTATCCTGATGACTATTATATTAAATTTATGTTTTAGTTTTAGGTGTATGACTATTTTCTGTATATTGGTTCTTCCTACTGTAGAACAAGGGTTATCTTCCTATTTTCTTTTTGAATATTCTTTTCAGAATACTGTAGATTTCAGTGTAAAGATATTTTACTTTCTTTGTTAGATTGATTCCTAAATATACCATTTTTATGCTATCATGAAAAGTATGGTTTCACCACTTTCTTTCTCAATGTGTTTGTTATATTTTTATTGGAATGCTACTGGTTTTTGTGTGTCGATCTTGTATCCAGCTAGATGACTAAATTTGGCTGTTAAACCTAGAAATTCTTTAGTGGAGGTTTTGTGTTATTCTTTGTATCTTGTTATACAAAGTATCTTGTTATCTTCAAATGATAATTTACTTCATTTTTTCTTCCTGTATTTACTCCTTTCATTTCTTTCTCTGGTCTAATTGATCTGGATAATGTTGCCAGCGCTATGTTGAATAGAAGTGCTGATAGTGGACATCCTCTTGTTGCTGATTTTAGAATGAAAGCTATTAGTTTATGATCACTTAGTGTGATGTTGGCTGTTGTTTTATCATAGAGGGATTTCATCAGATTGAGATAAAAACTACCTATTCTAATTTTCTGATTTTGGGTAGTATTTTTTATCATTCATGAATGTTAGACTTTATAAAAATTTTTTCTGTCTATTGAGATGATCATGTGATTTTTATCTTTGACTCTGTTGATATAGTGCATTGCATTTATTGATTTATGTATGCTGAACCACTTCTGCATCACATGGATAAGTCCTACTTGATCATTTTGTTTAGTTTCTTGTCTCTTAACTCAAACAAAATACTCAACACTCAAAGTTAAGGGAGGAAAGGTTAATTTAGCTCATGGTTTGTAGAAGTTTCAGCCCTTAATAGGCTGGTTCCAGTTCACTGTGGCATGTGGCAGAGGAGCAACAGTTTATGGCAGCAAAAGAGAGCAAAAACAACAAGGAAAAGATCAGAAAGGCAACCTTTTTGTGTCCCTTTATTATATGCAGGCTATCTGCCTTAGGGCAAGTGTAGTGCTCACACCCATAAAGCCAGCATTGAACCATGAATCAATCACAAACTGGATTTAGTCACCTGTGAAAGCCTTCCCCTTATGACTATATGAGGCTTTTGGGAGATATCTAGACACAAATCATAACAGCCATGGTGTATAATCTTCTTTATACTGTATTTGCTGTATTCTCTTTGCTGGTAAATTATTGAAAAATGTTGCATCTATGTTCATTAGGATATTGGCCTATAGTTTTCTTTTTTGTTTGGATCCTTCTCTGGTTTTTGTATCTGTATAATACTTGCTTCAAGGAATGATATTGTGAGTATAAATTCCCTTACAATTTCTTTAAAGAATGTGAGTACTTGTGTTGGATTAACTACTGGTCAATTCCTAACATCCAGCTGAGCTGAATCAATGTGATTCTGGGTGTGGAAGACCCACCTTGCAATTATTACCAACAGTATAAAAAAACTGGAGGGAAAGATGGCATGCTGTTGATTCACCTGGTGAAGCTTGTAGCACCGATATTTCTGTTATGAACTCAGCTGGTCTCATCATTAGAGGAGCTTGGGTCCTTGCTGTTACTGAGGATGATTGTGTTTCTCTTTGGGGTATCTCTGGTCCTTACCTTGAGTGTTGCTTCCTGGCTCCTGTGTAGATCTCTCAGCCTTCTGGCACAGAACCTTCATGCTGCTGGCACAGACTTTCCAGCTTTCACCACTGGACTTCAGGTTTTATTAATGAAGATATTTGCTACAGACTTGCATGAGACATTATTATGGGCACTAGGCCTCCAGGTGAACTTATGGAGGATGTTGCTATGGGCTTCAGGTTTTCAGCTAGCCATGAGCAGGACATTGTCTTGGTATCTAGGGTCTCAAATTCTTTGAGCCTCTATTGCATGGCCAGATCTCTTGAACTTTTCTACATTTGACTCTTTTGGTGAATATTATGTAAAAATCCTATAAATTGTGTGTCTTGAATTAAATTTATTCTCTTGAAAACCCTGACTTCAACAAGAGTAATGGTATTAGATCTTTTCTAATTTTCTTGTAGAATTCTGCAGTGATCCCATTAGGACCTGGGATTTTCTTTCTTGGTATGTTTTTAATTGCACTTTCAATTTCATTGACTGATATTGGGTTATTTAAAATATTTTTACCTTCTTGATTCAGCTTTGATAATTTATATGTATCTAGAAATCTGTCCATCTCTTTTGTGGTTTTCATCTTCAATGAATAATCTTTATCCAAATATTGATTATCTTCTGGATTTCTGCAGGACCTTTTTTATTTCAATTTTGTAATTACTAATCTCATAGATTTGTATGTTTTCTTTCATTTTTTGGTAATCGTGGTTAAGGACTTATCAATTTTATTTAATCTTTCAAAGGACCATCTCTTCTGTTCATTCACTCTTTACGTAATTTTCTTAATTTCTGTTGCATTTATCTCTGGCTTGATCTTTATATAATTTCTTCCTGTTTATGAGCACTTGGCTTGAATTTTCTTCTTTTTCTGTAAATTTGAGGTTTGACATTAGGTTGTATATTTGAGCTTATTTTGTTTTCCTGATGTGAAAATTCATCAATATAAATTTCCTTCTTAGGACTGGTTTCATTTTGACCAATGGGTACCACTGATTTAGGGGAACAAAACCCCTGACCTATGTGTCTGGAATGAGTTCTTGTTCTCTAAAATTGAAGAATCAATTTTAGGACAAACCAAGGTTAAGAGCAGGAATATTTATTGAAAGAAACAAAGCTTCTGTCTGAGAGAGAGACAGAAGGGGTCCTGAGCGAGTTGCCAAAGATTCTTTATTTTCTTGGGAATTTTATAGAGTAAAATCATAAGTCAGAGAGGGTCTAAAGTGAGGAAATCTGAGAACTCACAAGGAAGATGGGCATGAGGTGGGACAGAACTGTGGCCAACCGATAAGTTTGATTTTTCAGGTAAAATTGACTAAATCAGGGACAAATGGGAAAGCAAGTCATGTAGCAAGTGAGCATTCTTTATGGATCAGTGACTCTTGTGATAGGGGGTTGGATGGTGACTCCTGGCTTCTCAAAATGATCCAGATTTAATCCCTAAGGATTATACTTAAGGATGTGGTTGCATATGTTTTGCCTTCTGTCTTGAGATCTGGCCCACAGCAAGAGGTGTGTCTCCTCCAAGGTCACCAGACATCTGGTCTTCTGTGCCAGCTTCTTCAAGGGCCTAGCCCTTTCTGACTGCCTATAATATTTCTAACTAGTTCAGCTGCCTGTAACACCACTATGTTGTATCAACACTTGATTGTAGGTAGGTACTATTTAATTTCTTTTGTGACCCATTGATTGTTGAGAAGAACATTATTTAATTTCCTTCAGCTTATGGAATTTTTATGAGGGTGTTTGCCATTGATTTCCAATTACATTCCACTATAGCCTGACAATATGCAGAAGATAATTTCAATTATTTTGTACTCAGTTAAGCAATTTCTATAAGCCAAAATGTGGTATACTTTGGACAACATCCCATATACACCTGAGAAGAATATGTATTCTGATGTGGGTTGAAACACTCTGTAGACATCTATTAAGCCCATTTATTCACAGGTTTGGTTCAGTTCTCACATTAGTTTATTGATTTTTTATCTAGTTGAATTGTCTGTGACAGTAGGGCATTGAGGTCCACTCTAAAATTGTGGTAATATTTACTTGATCTTTCACATCCATTGATATTTATTTTATATAGTTCAGTGCATTAATATTTGGTACATATATTTATGCATGTTGTATATTCATCCTGGAGTTTTCCCTTAACAAGTATGTCTCTTTAGATCATTCTTGGCTTAAAAATTCACTTTATTTCCAAATTAAATAAATACCCTACCTTTTTCCAGATTTCTGTTAGATTAAGTATTGTTTTACATGCTTTGACTTTCAGTTTATGGATTTCTTTTAAAGTTAAATATGCTTTTTGTATGCCATATATTGTTGGAACTGTTTCTTGATCTATTCTGCCAGTCTGTCTTTTTAATTGGTGAATTGAGACCATTTACCTTGGTGGTTATAACTGATGTCTATTAGCTTATCATTGCCATATTAGTTTGCTGTGGTTGGGTGCCTGTCTCTCCTCTCTGTTTAACTGCTTGGCTTTCCTGGTGGCTTATTTTTATTAGTGTTCTTGGTGTTGATGTCTTTGTTATCTCTTTGTGAAACATCCTTAAGAACATTTTGGAGAGTTTGTTTGATGGTCATGAATTTCTCCTGTTATTCTTTGTCTCGAAAGTATCTTATATCTCCATGATTTTTAAAGATAATTTTTCATGGTGAATTAATCTGGGTTGTTTTCTTTTAGGACTTAAAATACTTTTCTAAATGATCTTGACTTACATGTTTGTGTTGAGAAGTCTGGTGGAATAATGATGGGCTTTTCTTTTTAGGCAATTTGTTTCCTTTCTCTAAGTTTTTAATATTCTTTCTTCTGCTGGAATTCTGAAATCTTGATTCTTACCTGCTGTGGTGTAGATTTGATTTGGTCTTGGCTAATTGAACTTCCAGATGCCTCACTTATGTGTATGTTGTAGTGTTTTTACATGTTGGGGAAGTTTTCTTTCATTGCTTCTGTGGACAATTTTTTATGGTGTTTATGCTGTCTCCTACTTTATCCCTGAATTCAATAAATCCTTTTTTTATTTTAAAGAAGATAACACCAAGGAAAATAAAACACAATAAAGCCAATCAAAATAAACTAGAACAAGTGATACAGGGCTTCAAAACCTTACAAAATCAGTGACAGTTATCTTAATGCCATTTGTTGTCTTCAAAATAGTTGCAGATAACTTCTGACATAGTAAAAATCAAACAGAACAGAGAGGAAACAATAAAAACAAAACAATGAATGCAGTAAAGAGATTTAAAATAAGCTAATAGTAAATCCAAAATGGCTACCATAATATGTCTGGCTATCTTTTTAAATAGCTGCTAATGCCATCAGATTTAACATAATCAAACAAAAAAGGACAATGAAACCCAACCCAAGAAAATAATGAAAATTATACGGTTTCAATAATGAAAGTGATATGGATAACCTCCTGGTGAGGCCTGGTTCTCTCTGAATTCGATAAATCTTATATTCTTCTTTGCATCACCTTACAGCTGTTGTATTCAGTTTTCATGGCCTCTTCTTTTAAAAAAAAATTTTTTGTGGTCACTAACTATAATCCTGTTTTCTAGGTCTGGCATTCTTACCTTGCCTTGGTTCATTTGGTTGCAAATATTGTCAGTTGAATTTTTAATCTCCTGAATATCTATTTGAATCTTCTTCTTGAATTCTTTCTTTTCTATTTTAAGCATCCATAGTTTTCATTATTTTCCTAAGATCCTCTTTTTTTCCTTGCTTTTTTAAAAATCTGTTTTTACTCTAGATTCACTATGGAGGTCCTTCATTTTTGTAGTCATCTCTTTTTATACTTGAGAGATTGTTTCTAAAATTATTTTCTTTATAGCCTGTTTTATATATTTTTTTTACTTGTGCAGCCATCATTTTAGCATTTTCATGTTGGTGATTTCCAGTCTTTTCTCTCTTGTTATCCTCTCAGTTTTTCCTGGGAGTCCTGAAGTTCTGAGGTTGTGTTTTGCTTCTGCTTCATATCCTTTTGTAATTTTTAAAGTTATTTTTCTGATTTGATGCTTGGAAATTGCCAATAGTAGATAACTTATCACTAGTATCAAGGCTTCTCAAGAAAATGTCTGTTTCTCAGATGTGTCTTATATGTGTAGCTGGCTCTTGGACTTTTTGTCTGTTCCAAAGTCCAGCCTTCCTTGTTTTCTAGGGCTTTATAGTTGATATCTATTTGATTCATCACTCAGTCCTTTGGTACTGGACTGTGGTGATAGTTATGATCCCAGACAATCAGAATGTTGTCAAAGTCATACAAGGGAGAACAACTGATTAAAACAGATATAACACTTTCACTAAAGTAATGCAATTAGCAATAACAATAACAACAAGCACAGCCTGGAAACTGGCAAACAGTTGTAACTAACCACAGTACAAAATATATAGCAAAATAACAAAATCCATAATAAATCAGCAACTTGTTTGCCATGCATTTTCTCTTACTTGAGTGACTTTACCCTGTGGATGGGGGGAACTTTAGAGGGTTGGAGGATAAAACCAAGAGATACATGAAGAGAAATGTAGCAGAAGCAAGACTAGAGTACAAAGGATATTAACCCAAACTTTGGGAAGTTGGATAAAAGTGAAGGAGATAAAGAAGAAAGAAAGCAAAAGAATATTGAAGTGAACCAGAAAGACTAAACATATGTTCACTCACTTGAAAATATCAGAAAATCAAGAAAAATCTTGAGGAAAGAGAGAGCAGAGGCAATCAAAACAAAACAAAAGAAAATAGAAAAGTATCAACATAAAAATAAAAAGTAAAAAAAACAAAGAAAAATAAATATTGATGCTGTTCCTCTGGTGCCCACAATTCTGTGGTAGTGTCCAAGTCGAAGCCCTGATATGTGCTGGGCAATGCCGCCAAACCTGCAATAGGATTAGTGCCCTATGTAGGATTGATTTTGGCTTCTGGGAGTGGGGGATAGTACTAGAGTCTTCAGCCAGTATCTTTCTGCATGTCCCTCCATGGATTGCCCACTCCTTACCCTGTTTGTCACTGCATTGCTGCCCCATTTGCTAAGCTGCCCTTAGACAGAGACAGCCCCAAGTTGCTTGCAGTCCCATGTATGGTTAATTCTTCTTGGTCCTTGCACAGCCTCCTTTGTTTTACTTCTACTTGCAAGTATCTGTCCTCTTGCACTGCTTGTTGTAGGTCACAGTGTGGTGGGGTGCTGTTGGCTAACTGCTACTGCTACTGCCACTGCTTCGGATACAGCCCAGGAATGCGAGGTCCCATTTTGATCTCCTATCCTGCCAACTTCCCACTTGGTGCTGCTAAAATCCCAGCAGTATCCCTCTCTCAAGCTACTGGTCATGGTGCTAGGGTCCATTCTGTTCTACTCACTACCTTTAACATAGGAGCAAGATCTACCGTTATATAACAAAATCTATTATAAACCACAAACTTGTATTCCAAGAGTTTCTCCTTAGTAGAATGATTTTATCAGGTGAGTGGATGGGGGTTAAGAGAAATAGGGGCAAAATAAAGAGATAAATGAAGAGAAATATAGGTGAAGCAAGGTTGAAAGACAAATGATCACCTAAGTTTAGGGAAACTGTAGAAGACATGAGAGAAAGAATGGAGAAAGAAAAATAATGCTGAAGTGGATCAGAAAGACTAGAGACAATGTTTACTCACATGATAAGAATGTATATAAAATTCTCATGGTATCCACAGTTCTGTAATATTGTCCATCTCTGAGCCCAAAATTTTGCTGTGTAACCGTGCCAAGTGTGCAGTGATTTTGGTGCTGGGTACTCACATGAACTTGACTTATACAACCTCCTATTTTCACGTTTCTATTCTCTCATCCTGCTTGTCACAAGCTAGGGTGTCTGAGCGTGTTTTGTTGCTTCCATAGAGAGCCCAAGGCTGATTGGTCCCCCTTCACCCTCCTTTCCAGTGTGGGGGTGCTGATCTCACACTTCTTGATCTGTAGCAGCCCAAGGGTGGTTAAATCTTTCACGTCTATGTCCCTCTCTTAAGCCACTGGATGCAGGATGGGAAGACTCATGCTGTTCCACTCGCTACTTTTACCACTGCCTTTGCAATTCCTGAGCTTGTTGCTAGAGGTTCCATTTACCTGTTATGGCACATGACCCCCACCCCCCCAAAAAAGGAAGAAGAAAAAAAGAAAAAAAATAACTGGTGCCCTATAGGAGAGGAAGTATTTTCCAGTTCACTCACCATGTGTGTGCCAGCAAAATTTGCTGCCAGGCTACAGCATCCTCTGTATGGAATAAGGCAAAAAGTGTGAGGGGTCTTATATCCCAAATCTGTCCCTTGTGGTTTGATTTAGCTACACTATTGCAGTCCATCAGTTTTTTAGGAAATTTCCCATGTGCAGGTGGCAGTTCCAGTGAGAGTCCCATGGGCTGTTTTGCCATTTTATGTCTGTGTTTTGTTTGATCTACAAGTCTCTTATTTTCGATTGATTTTGTCATCAGAATGTATCTGTTTCCCTCTCTTCTGATTACCTGTGTTCATAGATTATTTTCTCTGAGGGTCTTTGAATTTGGGGGGCTTGATGTTTTTGAATTCATTATATGTTCTGGATATAAGTACTTTGTCTGAAGGATTGTTAGCTAAAATTCTTTCCCATTCTGTGGGGTTTCTTTTCCCTCTGCTGGTGATTTCTTTTGAAGTGCAAAATCTTTTCAATAATATGAGATCCCAGTTGCTGATTCTATGATGTGTTTCCCGTGCAGTTTGTGCATTTTGTTCATGAATTCTCTGCCTACACCTAGGCCTCCAAGACTTCTACCTACTTTGTCTTCCAGTAGATTTAGTGTTTCTGTTTTAATATTTAGGTTTTTGATCCATTTAGATTTTAGTTTTGTGCATGGTGATAGGCATAGATCTAGTTTCAGTCTTTGGCATATGGAGAGACATTTTTTCCAACACCATTTATTAGAGGCTGTCCTTCTTCAGGTGAACATGGTTAGCACCTTTGTCAAATATCAGGTGGCTGAGTGTCTTTGTAGTTGTGTTTGCCTCTTCTAATCTGTTCCATTGATCCTCAGGTCTATTTTGTGCCAGTACCATGCTGATTTTAACACTGTGGCTTTATAGTAAGTAGAGTTTCAAGTCACGAGTTGAGATGCCTTTGTTTCCCAGAATTGCCTTTGCTATTCTAGGATTCTTCTGTTTCCAAATGAATTTTAAGAGTGTTTTCTCTAGGTCTGTGAGGTATGTCAATGGTATTTTGATTGGGATTGCATTAAATCTTATAACAGTTTTGGGAGTATAGCCGTTTTCACAAAGTTGGTTCTTCCTAGCCAAGAACAAGGAATATCCTTACATTTCAAATATCCTCTTCTGTTTCCATTTTTAGTGTAGCATAATTTTAGCATATATGTCTTTTACATTCTTAGGTTGATTCCTATGTATTTCTTTTCTTTTTCTTTCTTTTCTTTTTTTTTTTGTGGTACTGGAGATTGAACTCATGACCTCCTGAGTTCCAGGTAGGTACTTATGCCACTGAGCTAAATCCCTGGCCCTGTATTTCATTTTTTAAGATGCTATTGTGAAGGGTGATATTTTGATACTTTCTCTCTTGGTGAGTTTTTTGTTTGTGTACAGAAATGCTATTGATTTTTAAGCATTTACTTTGTATCCAGCTACACTGCTGAATTTTTTATTACCTGTAGTAGTCTTTTAATGGAGTGTTTTGGGTCTTCTATATAGAGTATCATGTCATCTGTAAATAGTGACATTTTAACTTCTTCCATTGTTATCTTTACTCCTTTTATTTCTCTCTCTTGTCTGATTGCCCTGGCTAGTGTTTCCAGAACTATGTTTAAAAGGAGTGGTGATAGTGGACATCCTTGTTTTGTTCCTGATTTTAAAGTGAAAGCTGTCAGTTTTTGTCCATTTAGTATAATGTTGGCTGTTGGTTTGTCATAGATGGCCTTTATAAGGTTGAGGTAGATGCCATGTATTCCGAGTTTCTGAAGGGTTTTTATCATGAACATGTGTTGGACTTTGTCAAAAGCTTTTTCTGCATCTATTGAGATGACCATGCGGTTTTGTTTTTGTTTCTGTTGATATGGTGTATTACATTTATTGATTTGCGTATGTTAAACCATTCCTGCGTTCCTGGAATGAACCCCACTTGGTCATGATGTATAATCTTCTTGATGATTTGCTGCATTCTATTTGCCAGTATTTTGTTGAGAATCTTTGCATCAGTGTTCATTAGTGAGATTGGCCTATAGTTCTCTTTTTTGGTTGGATCTTTCTCTGGTTTTGGTATCAGATTAATACTTGCCTCCAGGAATGATTTAGGGAGGATTGCTTTCTTCTCAATTTCATTGAAGAGTTTAAGGAGTATTGGCATCAAATCTCTAAATTTCTTCTAGAATTCAGCTGTGAATCCATCCAGACCTGGGCTTTTCTTTGTTGGTAAGTTTTTAATTACGTTTTCAATTTCCATAGCTGATATTGGGTTGTTCAAAATTGCTATATCTTCTTGGTTGAGCTTTAGCAGTTCATATGTTTCTAGAAATCTGTCCATTTCCTCTGTGTTTTCCACTCTATGTGAGTAGAGATTTTCAAAGAAGGTATTCATGATCTTTTGAATTTCCATACAACCTGTAGTAATTTTCCTCTTTTCAGTTTTTATTGTGTAAATTTAGGTTTTTCTTTCTTTTTCTTGATAAGGTGAGCTAGAGGTTTGTCAGTTTTGTTTATTCTCTCAAAAAACAAGCTTTTTGATTCATTAATTCACACTGTTTTTTAACTTCAATTGCATTGATTTTTGCTCTAATAATTACAATTTCCTCTGTTCTATGAGCTTTGAGTTTCACTTGCTCTTGTTTTTCTAGAAGCTTGAGATGGAGCATTAGGTTGTTTATTTGTGTTCATTCTGTTTTCTTGATATGACAGTTGGTTGATATATATTTCCCTCTTAAGTGTGCTTTCATTGTATCCCACAGATTACAGTATGTTGTTTACACATTTTTATCAAATTGTATATATTGCTTTATTTTTCTTTAATTTCATCTGTAGCCCTTGGTAGTTCAGAATTTTGTTATTTAATTTCCATGTATTTATGCAAGTTTTAAAATCTCTTTTGCCATTAATTTACAATTTCATTGTGCTATGGTCAGCTATTATGCATATGATAATTTCAATATCTTTGTTTTTACTTAAGAATGTTTTATGGGATAATATATGGTCTGTTTTGGAGAATGTATTATGTGCTGCTGAGAAGAATGTGTATTCTGATATGGTTGGGTGGAACACTCTGTAGATATCTATGAAGTCCAATTGCTAGCAGTTATGATTCAGTTCTATTATTTCTTTGCTGAATTTTTGTCTTGTTGAGCTATTTCTATGTGACAGTTGGATGTTAAGGTCCCCTGTTATAGTTATATTTTGTGTGTTTGGTTTTTAATGTCCATTTGTATTTATCTTATATGGTTGGGTTTTGTTATATTTGGTGCATATATACTTATAATTCTTAGTTCTTCCTCTTGAATTTTTCCACTAATGAGTATGTAGTAACCTTCTTTATCACTTTTAATCAGTTTAGGTGTGAAATTCACATTGTTTGCAAATAGAACAGTTACCCCTGTTTTTTCCTGGGTTCCTGTTTCATGGAACACTGTTTTCCATCCTCTGACTTTTAATCTATGAGTTTGCTTTTGTTCAGATGTGTTTCTTGTATGCAGCATATTGTAGGATCATGTTTCTTGATCCATTCATTCATCCTATTTCTTTTGAAGGGTGAATTGAGGTCATTTACATTTATGGATATAACTGATATGTACTGGCTCAAGTTTGTCATGTTATGTTCCAGTTGTTTGCTTTCTGCTTTTCCCCCTTGTTTAATTTCTTGTCCTACTTGGTGTTTTATTGTGTTGTTGGTCTGGGGATTGTGGTCAATTTTATCTCTCATATATCTTTTAATACTCTTGTAAGGTTGGTTTGGTGGACATGAATTTCTTCAGTTGTTCTTTGTCATGTCTTGTTTCTCCATTAAATTTGAATGAAAGTTTTGCTGGGTACATCAGTCTGGGTTGAAAGTTGTCTTCTTTCAGGGCTTGAAATACCTCATTACAGGCTTATCTTGACTTGAGGGTTTGTGCTGAAAAATCTGCTGTGAATCTAATGGACTTTCCTTGATAGGTGAGTTGTGTCTTTTCTCTAACAGCTTTTAGTATTCTGTTTTTATGCTCTATGTCTGGGATCCTAATTATTATATGTCTGTGTGTAGATTTATGTTAGTTGTGATTGTTTGGCATTCTATATGCCTCAATGATCTGCATATCAGTTTTTCCCCATGTTTGGGAAATTTTATGCTATTACTTCTGTGAATATTTTAGTTATGTCATTTGCATTGAATCCTGATGCCTATTAATCTTATATTATTTCTCTTACCATCATCTTGAAACTTCTGGATTGTCATTTCATGCTGTTTTGTTGTTTTTAAAAGTTTTACCCTTTCATGCTCGCTAATTGCAATCCTGTCCTCAAAGTCTGTAGTTCTATCCTCAGCTTCACTTAAACGATTTTGCCAGCTTTCAATGCAATATTTTGTTTCTTGGATGTCCCTTTGAGATTTTTTTTTCATGAATTCTGCTTGTCTTTCATATTGTTCATTGAAGATTTCATTCAATTTCCCATGCCCCTGTACTTTTTTATGTATTTATTCTTTAGCTGGGCTGAGTAACTCCTTTACTAAGGTTGTTATTTCTGTCTTTATATGAGAGATTACTTCTAATTTGATTTCCTCTATGGCCTCATGGAGTTGTTTTTTATTTCACTTGGTATCTTTTCAGAGATTCCCAGTGTGTTACTTTTGAAGTCCTCTATTTCAATGTCTCCAGTATTTGCTCCTGGTGGACTAAATGTTTGAGATTGCATTTTGCTTTTTCATTTTGCCATTTTCCCCTTTTGAGTTAATATTTGGTCCTTCAATCCCACTAGTGTCAACTGTTGGTAGTGTGTATCTTGTGGTCCCACTGTAAGGTTGATATTTGTCCAATTTCTGGATCCCACAATGAAGAGGCGGGCCAGTCACCTGACTTCCCCCTCGAGGGCCTTTTGGGTGAGTCTTATATTCTTCCTCTTCTGACAAGCCTAGTAGTATTGATGCAGGTCAACTTTTAGTTCCCACTGTTACTTTTTCTTCAGGTTATTCCAAGTCACCAAATCTCCCTGTCTACAGTGTCTGTGTTGGCTGAGGCCCTTCTGTGTGTCTATCGTGTGCTTGTGTGTCTCATAAGCCCTTTTAATTTTCTCCAAGTTGGGGGAGTCCTTATTGGCATACCTTACCCTGCCTGACATTCTCTGTGTGCAGGAAGGAGTCACCCACACTCTTGCCAGACTCACCAAGGTCTTATAGTTAGTTTGAGGGAGCTTTACTACTGGCCCTATCTACCCACTGTATACCTCTATTTTAGGGTCATACTCACCACAATGATTGGAACCTGCTGAGATCCTCTGTTTGGGAGAGGCAGTTACTGAATCTCCCATCAAACTAGAATGGTTAATACACTGTAGTCCAAAGGTCTGAGAGAAAGGGTGGGAATTGAATATCAACAGCAGTATTAGGTCAAGGAGCAGTATTAGGTGTGCTGGTCCTGGCATCCGCTGGGTGTGCCAGAAGCACAGTACAGCATAAGTGGTCCTTGGCCAAGGGGTCATCTGGCAGTGCCAGTCCAGGCATCTGCGGGGCATGTAAGAAGCATGGCATGGCTGTGTACATGGTCTTGGTCCAAGGAGCGGGCTGGTTGCATCAGTCCGGGCATCCACAGGGTGCTCTCTTGTTTTGTGGTCCTATGTCACTTTCATGGTTTTGTTCTGAGTGGTTTCATTCTGTTCCATCCTGTTTGGTCCTGTTCTATTTAGGGAAGCTGTAACTTCAACTGCTTGTTGAAGTTGTAGGAAGAATGCTAGGCAAAGCACTGGAGCATAGTGATTAGAGCCTGATGAGGTCTTCTGTTTGGGTGAGAGGTCACTGAGGCTCCCTTCAACTCAGCACAGTTAATCCACTGCAGTTCAAGGTTCTGAGCAGAGGAGTGGGAGCCAAAGATCAAGTACTTGGTCTAGGAGATGGGGAGGGTCACTGAGGGCAGTGGCCATTGGTGTGGCATTCCTCCAGTCCACCGGGAATCATAAAGGAAGCCCAACAGTGCAGGCATAAGGTCCAAAGGCAGCGTGGCTTTCCTCAGGGCTGGCAGAGGTTGTGCAGAAAGCACATGGCAGTGTGGGTCAAGGTCCAAGTTTCCTTAAGGCCGGTGTGGGGGGCTCGTGCAGGAAGCATGTGGCGATGCAGGCCAAGGTCCGAGGGGAGCACATGTTGCTCTGGGCTGGCCTCTTTGTGCAGGAAGCATATGGCAATGTGGGTCAAGGTCTGAGGGCAGTGTGGCATTCCTCAGGGCCAGCAGGGGTCATGCAGGAAATGCCTGGTGGCACAGGCCAAGGTCCTAAGGTGTGAAACTTTTGATAAGGACCTACTAGCATCATAAGAATTAAGCATCTAGAAAGAATAGTCATTCCATTTACTTTCTCATCACTTTGAATGAGAATAATCTTTCTTATACCTATATTCCTTATACCTCATTTGTCAGTGATTTTGTGTTGATATTTGTATTTTGAGAAGCACATACACAGATGGTTTTCAGAGTTTGCTTTTCACCACAGTTTAATTAACACTTATTATAGTCTAATCATCTGTCAAACTCAATTTATAAAAGTGAGATCATCTTGAATGCTGTCAGGTACATAAGAAAATTATCTCTGAAGTCTTACATTTTTCTTTACCTAATTTTAAACCACCACTTAGCCAACACTGTAGATTTTACATCTATTTATCTTATGATTTTAAATACATTTTTCTTTTGAAGTATTTATGGCCCATTCATTTCCTGAAATTACTCAGATATATTTGCAGATAGTTATAGTCATGTGTAAATTAGGTTGGAGAAAAACTTGATGAGTCCAAAGGTAACTGTGTGTGCACAAGCCATTTAAAGGGAAATTCACAAATCAGTATGGTTAAGTATCAGATTGAGCTTGCTAAATCTGGACCTGCTTAGACTCCCATGTTAGATTAGGTACAGTCGATCTCATGGTCTTTAAACAGTATTAGGTACAGTCAATCTCATGGTATTTAAACTGTATTATAACTGTTTCTGAGAAAAAGGGTATTATAGTTTGGATTGAGAATGTCACCCAGAGGCATCATGTGCTCATAGGCAGGGTTTTTAGAAGGTGACTGAAACATGAGGCAATATGACTAACTCAAGTTTAGGCACTGGAGTATTGCTGGAGGCAGTGGCTTACAGGCAGCTTGACTTTAAAGGGTATGTCTCATGCCCTGGCTGCTCTCCTCTCACTGCTTTCTGTCCCACACCATGTGAGTAGCTTAGGCCCTTCCACCAAGTTATTTCTGTGTTTCAGCTTATCAATTATGGAATGAAACTGTTGAAAATATATGCTAATATAAAACTTTTCTTTAAGTTTTAGTTGTCAGATATTTTATTCTATCTACCAGGATAGAGACTAAGACAAATGACATTGAAATTTAGGGTAAATGAACCTCACCAGCTACATTAAATGGGTCACAATCTAACATAAGGGATTTGGAAGTAAACAACTATAACAAAATGGTTTCAAGGAAGAACAAGTAAACTGAAGCTTTATTTATTTATTTATTTATTTATGTATTTTTGGGAAAGTACCAGGGATTGAACTCATGACCTTGGGTATACCAGGAAGGTGCTTGTGCTGCTGAGCTAAATACGTGGCTGAAACTTTAATTAATGTCTAATTTTATAGCAACCTCTAACTGAAGTTGTATGATACCATGACATTGATAACATTCATTCATTTATCATTTCAAGAGGAAAAACAGTTATTTGACATTCATACGTATATCATAAATTTGCATATGTCATAGTTATATAAATCATCCTGTAGGTAAAGTAACATAAGGGACCCTATCTGTACAAATGTTACCACTGGCCCATAAGATATATATATATTGTTTGCAGAAATTTCATTAAATCCATTTCAATTTTTACTATTTTCTGGAACTTTCTCTGAACCAGTAGTTTCACATATATTATTTCAATTGACCATTTAATAGTTCTGTAACTTGGCTATTATCATACAGCCTTGATATATTTTCCTAATATATATTAAAGCAATATCAGAGAATTTTAATTGAATACACATACTGAACTTCAAGAATTGAATCTTTATTCTGTGACTATGATAAGTTTATAGGTAGTGTTGTCCAGTTTTTATTACTTGGAATTTCTTGGTTTGAGAGAAGTTATTTGACACAAAGAATATAAAAAAATAATATAATAATGATAAATGTCATAGATAAATTAGTATTTTTGTGTATCAACCCATCCACATAAAAATAAAGTTTTTAATCATTAAACTTGTAATTATTAAGTTTTTAATGGTTAAGATGGGTTAGTTTTAATCATTAAGATGGATTTCAAGCCAGGCTTTGTGTTGAATGCCAATAATCTCAGCACTTGGGAGGCTGAGGCAAGAGAATTGCTGCAAGTTTGAGGCCAGCCTGGGTTACATCGTGAGTTCCAGGATAACCAGAACTACCTAACAAGACCTCATCTCAAAAAAAAAAACAAAACCTTCCACATAAAACATGGATTTAAGATGGGCGTGGTGGCTCACACTTGTAATCCCAACACTCTGGAGGCTGAGGCAGGAGAATCGTTCCAAGTTTGAGACCAGCCTGGGCTACAAAGTGAGCTTAAGATCAGCCTGAACTACACAGAAAGACCCTGTCTTAAAAAAGAAAAAAAAAAAGCCAACATGGATTTCATGCCCGTGTCAAGAATCTACTTATTCAGAACTGTGCATCAAACAAATTTGGAGCCATCTGAGAAGAATTCATTTTTTAGATAAAATGATGTGCTTGCACATATATATTACTCCAACTATCACTGTTGAAACCAATAATTCCATATTGATATGTTCAACTGCTTACAAGTTTCAGTTATATACTTTGTATATATTGAGGAACCTAAAAGTTTGTTATTTCATGACTTAGTACCTAGTTCAGTGGTTGTAAGCTTTAGCTACTCACAGTAGTCAGGGGTGAGCTTTACAAAAAGACTGATGCCTTGATCTTACAGAATTTCTAATGTACTAGGTGTGGTGTAGCCTGAACATCAGGTTGCTTTTCAAGTTCGCTAGGTACTTTTAACATGAAGGTAAGCTTAAAACTATGACCTAATTGATTCTCCTTCTGGGTCCTGTACTACTCAACATATCTCAGTAGTTCCTTAATAATATTTTTCCTATTTAGTAGATAAGTTACCCAGAGGGTCTCAATTAAAGTGTCTGAAACTTTCTTCTTGAATATAAATCACCTTCTTGTTTGAATATCTACCAATTTCTTTCTCCTTAAGACTATATCACTGAGTTTATCAGACTATGCTTAGGGAGAAGCAGTAGGTTTTAGATTCTGGTTATTTTCCAGTTTTATATTTTCTAGAATACCATGACTTTACCGATATTGCCTTATCTTTAGTTAAATCTGACTAGACTGTCAATCTTGACCATGTTCAATTCATTCCAATTTACCACTTAAAATCTGATTGACATCATCATTATCTAGATGATTATGAATTGATTTTTTTCAAGTCTAATATTTTACCATCATGTTTCTAGAAATAATATAGCATAGTAGTTAATATATGAGTTCAGGATTAGGCTGTCTGAATTAAAATTGTTTCCAAAATTCACTAGCCTTATAAACTTGGATCACTTGCCTAGCCATTTTTAGCCTCAGTTTCTACATCTCTGAAATGATTATAGTTTTAAAAGCTATGATTACCATGTAAAATAATGTCTTCAAAATATTTTGCACAGATGGTGATATAAATGTACTTGCTCAAAATGACATTAGTAACATTGTTTTGTGATGCTTAAATTTTGACAGATGATGATTGGCATTTAAAAAAAATCAATAACTTGTCAATCAAAACAAAATACTTCACCAATATTAGGTGTCATTGACCTAGAATTCTTCATATTTGTATATCACTTGTAACAGTGAGATATGAAGTACTGAATTCCTTAAATGAAAAGTGGATAAAGGTTCAGTTTATTTCTAATGCATGAAAAAGTCATTGCACTTAATATCTAGATAATGCTAGGAAACATACTTTATGATTGCTTTATTGCTAGGAGTTTTCAATGAAGTCATAAAATAAAAAAATGATAAGCCTAATTTTCTCAAGATGAATATATAATGAATACAATTCTTATTCATGGGGTCTAGTAATAGGTTACCTGTTTCCACTGTCTCCTACCCAGTTTAGTGCTGTATGATTGAAAAGTGCTTTCTGACATGAACAAACCCAGATTTTGAAGTGTAGTAATATTGTAATGTAAGGACAATTTATCTCAAGTTTTAATCCTAACTAATCAGATAATTCTAGACTTTAAGTATAGATCTGCATACTGCATATCATTTTTATTGTAATCATTGAGATATTCTCTAGGTAGAATTTCTGGGCTCAAAAGCCCCATGTAGGGGTTAAAAAATAAGCAGAGGAAAGAAGACTGTAGTAGGTAGGGTGTTTGGCACTTGGTTGATTTGTTCAAAACCAGATTTTTAGTATGTTAGCATAACTGGATTTAACATTCAGTCAAGCTTCTCATCATTCATTTACTACCATTTGACTTCATTACTTAATCCACGTCAGTATTAAAAGTCTGCCCAACAAGAATGCATACAGAATAAATTAAGTGTAAATGAGCCTTGCCACTTTTAACATCAGAGATTTGGGCTCAGGTAATTCAGGTAAAAAATTCTTCTTTGAAATTATTCTCAGAAGTTTAACATTGCTAACCAATGGAGGGAGATGTGCTTGAATGCTTAAACATAATTTCAAGCAAATATTGCCTAAAATAATTATAAATCATTATGACACCTGCCACTGTATTTAGAGTAAAGATATATTTTGAGGATGTTATTCATTTTTTGCTCTACAAAAACCATGAAATATACATTTCTGTCTGGCCTAATCATTACAAAAAGTTACATTTACTAGCAAAAGAGGCAATATTAATTAGAGATTAAAATATGATCCTTCTAGTCAGGATTATCTGGAGTTGAATCCAAACTTTATCACTTCCTGGCTATATGACTTTGGAAAATTATTTACATTCCATGATTCACATTTCCTGTCTTTTAAATTGAGAATGAAATAGTACTGTGGTTAGGACTAAGTGAAGTTATACATGAGATACATTTAGAAGTATGCTTAACACAAAAATGTGACTGTTCAGTAAATATTACCTATAAGGGCATTGTGATTTTTTGTAAGTATTTTCTTTTTTCAGAAATAAACACTGTATGAATATTTCCTATACATTTTGCTACCATAGGATTTAAGGCTCACCATGTGATCTACCTCACATAAGGATAAAGATTTTCACTTCCAAATTTTGATTCCTTTTACATTCTCGCTAGTGTTTCCATTTATTTGGCATTGTTAAATAGTTTGAACCTTCATAAATCCTTTTTAGAACAAAGTACATATCAGTTAATGGAACAGCTGATCAAATGTTAGACAAAACTAGCTTACTTTTAGCTACTATAAAGAATAAAAAGTTTTTGTAAAAAAATTCCTTTTAAAATATAGTTATTCTAGTTTTCTGATTTAATTTGTATTTTTCCTATTGATCTGAATTAGTTAAAAAATAATCTTTTACTATAACAGTTTGAAATATTAAAAAAGACCAAATAGCATCATGAAATCCATATATCCAGTACCTAGACATTACAATGGTTTATATGTTACCATATTTGCTACCTCTTTATTTTTCCAGATGTCTTTTGATTTGATTGCAAGTACCTTGATGTTTCACCCCTAAATAATTATGCATGCATGTCTAAAAAATAAAAACATTTTTGCATTCTAAGCATAGTACTAAAATATCTCACATAGTAGTAACAATATGAATTAAAAATTTTTAAAAGACTTTGAGCTCCTTGAAGGGTCATGATAATAGCTTCTTCCATTTTTCATATCAGTGAATGCCACAGATATGGCTATATGTGCTTTGAGAATCCTTATGAGTTGACTAGTCAATTACTCCATGAAATTTTATTGTATTTGTTCAATTCTTACCGCTGGAACACAAAAGTTATAAAACTCATCTCTGCTGCTTTTGTTCACTCTTCCCTGTTGTTTTCCCAAGACATCAGGAAATAGAGAAAAAGTAATAGAGAGACATTAAATTTTTCTCTCCCTGTGCAAATCTATACAGGTATCCCTTGTCTCATAATATCCTGCACTTCAATGCAGTATCATAAAACTTCTTTCTCCACTGTCTAACAGCACTGACCTCTCTTTTCTCATGAAATGTAGTTAATATTTATTAGACAATCTAGTATTCATTGATGATGGTTGTGCTATGTACCCAGAGCTTTCTTAATCATCAGTTGTAATACATTATATGAATAATAATTAAAATAGCTACCATATCAACTCTATTAATACTTTTGATTCTAATAACAAATATATGCCCTCATTTTTATATGTAGAGTATCTTTATCTCTTTCTTTGTAGTTATTTTATTCTTTCAACATTTTGAAAGATATAATAATGTCCTGCATACTAGAAACATAAGAACCTTCTTAAAATTTTATTAGAAATGGCCAATATATTTCCCATTTAGACCTAATCCTATTCCTTTTATTTTTATTTTTTATTTTTCCTATTCCTTTGAAACATACATGATTTAATTGCATTATTCTCTCCTGAAGGAACTCATGTTAAAACACTGCTCTCAGAAAGATCAAAGTCCACAAATACTTTAACACTTGGAAAATTTGCCTACTTATTTAATAACAGCTTTCATCAATGTTTTCTCCAATTCATTCTGCCTGGATTGTATTCTCCCATTTACAAAAGATTAAATTTTGAATCAAATGTTTAGTGTTGGACAAAACATCAAATTTTAAAATAGAGTGGGCTCTATCATTCCCCAACAAGCACTGTGCTGCTCTGGTTTCCTTGCTGGTGGTTACTGACAAGGCCTCTGTCGCTTTTTGCTATTATAGGCTCTATTACTACTGCCAGGAAGAAGGGACTCTGGCATTTTGGCAGTTGTTCTTTGCCAGGTTCTAAACTTTCTTGTAGGTTTTACAACTTATCAACATGCGGATTTTAAGGGTGCGATTTCACATGTAAGTGTTGTCTTAGTCATAATTAAAAAATACATTCAGGCCAAACATATTCCCACTTTTCCCCGTAAAAATTTTCATTGTACTTTATTCTTTCATCATTTTGAAGATTTTTAAAATAATTTTCTGCATATTAGAGATATGAAACTTCTTGTCTTTGTGTTGTCCAATTCTTTCTCTGATTTAATACTTTCTGGGTAGAAGGCACATATTTCACACATCAAAGTTTGATGCACAGTAACAATGTTCATAATCAATGACATGGATTATGTTAAAAGTATTTCTAGATTTGATCACAATACAACACTCAGAACTTACAAGTTCAATTTTATAGATTAAAAGCATATTTTTTGAGACAGAATCTCACTTTGTATTTCAGGTTGGTTTTGAACTCACTATGTAACACATGTTGTCCTCGAACTCACAGCAATCATTCTGCCTCAGCTTCAGCAGTGCTTCATTAACAATGAAAAACATTGTTAATTTCATAATATAATGTGTAAAATATACTGCCTCTTAATGTGTCTAAATTAGGTATTTTATGGATGAAAATTTGTCACAATCATCTAACCACAAGCTGGCAGACTGTTTTAGAAAGAGCTATAAGAACTGAATGAATGACAACACATATAATTTAGAAGAAGATTGCTCTATAGATTTTATTTGTAAATTGTTACCTTCAATGAAACTGTATTCCCAGGTCTCTATTATTTATGTCCCCATGTGGGTCAAAGTCTCTACCAGATAAATAATAGTCAGTTGACAGTTTTAAGTCACAAATGTTACTGTCTTCTCAAAGCTTACTGAAGAAAAGGCATTGCAGTGAATTGTAAGCATACATCCACATGTATTTTCCTCTCTGGAACAGTTTAAGGATCTTAACTCTTGTACTGAAAACTATCCTTCTATTAACCATGGCACTATTTGTAAACTAAGGATATTATTAAATAGTTAACTGAAAAAATAAGATCTGTCACATGTAATGATTTTTGAAAGAGAACTATCTTAGATATATACAAATAGTATGAATGGGAATTTTTGGACAGTGTTCTTACCAGTAACTACATGGAAAATTGAGGAGCAGTAGTTTCTAGTGAAAAACTAGAATATCCCAAGGAAATATATATTTGCATTTCACAGTGTTAGAACTTTCCCTTCTCTTCTCTTAAAATGTAGTGTTCACATTGAATACCACCACATTACTTTCCTCCTTCCTTCCACCAACGTCCACTTTATCCAACTTCTTCTCTGATTACATTTAATTTAACCCAAATCCTACCACTGACTCAAATGGAAAATATGCAGAACTGCTGGCCATAAAATAGGCATGTGACAGAATTCACTTGGAAGCCAGAGGTCTCATTTAGTGCTAATGATAGCCTGCAAGAGCTATCAATCATTTTAAAGAATTCCCATGCCATAAAATACAAAGGTTTCAAAAGCAAAGGAAGAAATGCAAAGAATTTAAAATGAGCAAATCAATAATTATCAGTTTCTAGAAATGGATTTGGTAATACTATTGAGAAAATATTCCAAAATGATACTAACAATTTGGTTGTTTTCAATTTAAATAACACATATTCCTTTTTACTGAAATTTCCCAACTGTTATCTCACTTAATACCCAAAACAACTCTATAAAGTAGACATGGCATGAAGGTATTATCACTTCCTATTTGACCAATGAGAGAACAAAAGCATTATGACAACTTAATGACAGAACCTAGACTAGAATTTATACCATGTCACTCCCCACTGTTTATTCAGCCAACTAGCCATTCACTTCTTCCTTCCAATATATCATTTTCATCCCCAGTACATTATAGACTTTAAAGAGAATAAAAATATATCCTTAATTTTTTATTTTATTTTTCACAAATCTTTTATTTGTAAAAAATTCATATCCATAAAATAATTGGGAAAATTATAGTGAACATTCACATATCTTTTACCTGAATCACCAGTTTTTAATATAATCCCACGTTTCTACTACAACTGTGTATATTCCAGGTATATATGTACTTTTCTCTGAACAGTATGAGAGTCAGATGCAGATAGGATACTACACCTTTCAAAAGATTAAGACTGTATAGTCTTTTGACAAGAATATTACCTGGGTGAGCCTATGTCCTTCTCAAGGCTTCACATCAAACAACAAACATTTCTGGTTTCCCCATTACTAGTTATTTGAGTTTGATCATTTGCTTACAGAGGTACCTGGCAGATTAGTCAAATATAAATACACCTGTTATCCTTCATAATGAATAAGTAATATGTTGATGATGCTTACAGACTGGTTAAATACCTTGTTTTTCAAAACCTTTTGATGTAATGATATTTTCTGAATCAGCAATTATGATTTTGCTTGCAACCTGCCAATTTCTAATTCCTTCTGCATATGTTAATTGGTATTTTCACATGAAAAGGAGTTTTCCTGTTTTATTTTATTAGACTCGGACTTTCTTTTTCATGCAATAGTGTCCATTATGAGGTGCACTAGTCCTAAATGTATAGTTCATATAATTATTTTTATCATTTTATGCATCTCTACATGTCCAGTTCAGTGGCATTAACAGTCATAATTTTGTGAAGTTGTTACTACCATCCATCTCCAGAAATATTTTGTCTTTTGAAACTGAAAGCTTCCACCAATTAAACAGTAACTCCCTATCTCCCTTGAAAACAAGCATTCTACATTCTATCTCAATGCATTTGGCAGTTTCATGTACATTTGTTGTACAATACAGTATATGCTCTTTTGAGAATGTTATTTTACTTAGCATGTCTTAAACGTTCATCCATATTTTACTATGTGTCAGAATTTCCTTCTAAGTTAGAATAATATTTCATTTTGTTGTATATACTATACTTTGCTATCTATTCATCCTTCAGTTAACATTTGGGGTGTTTCCCCCTTTTTTTTATATTTGTTGTGAAGTTACTTCAGGTATGCCATTATCAACAATAAACCTTTAATGGAAGTTCAAAATTTCTTACAGCCATTTTTTCACTTTTCCCCATAAGGTATAGCCACAGAGTATGTATAGTCACAGTATTATGTTGAAAATATACTTTCTTTTTACCTACTTGATGCATAGTCTGGTATATTTGCTCCTGTTTATATTCAATATCAAATTTCCCTCAATTTTTAAAAATTTATTTGCTTAAATATAGAAAGCACTAACGTAATTTAAAATTTTAATATTATATAAAGTGAATTCAGAAGAGATATATCTCTTTCCCTGTCACCTTTACTCCATAATATTCTACTCCCTTTTATGAACAATTTAATTTATTTCTTTGTATTCTTTTATAACATCTTAAAAATTAATATAATGCATATTTTAAATTTTTTCCACATTTATCTTTAGTTCTTTCATGATCTGTATTATAAGGTATTGCATATAAATGTTATATTTATATTTGTGGATTATATTACACATATATGTGAATGATACTCATTTTCTTTTCTATTTCAGTTTTTACTTGATGATATACTTTAAGAAATCACTATCAGTTCATCGAATATTTATTTATTTATTTATTTATTTATTTTTGCCGTAGTGGGAATTGACCCCAATACCTTCACACTGAAATATATCTGCAGTGCTTTTTTATCTTTTAAATTTTGAGACAGTGGCTTGTCAAGGTGGGGAACTAATTTTCAATCTTCCTGCATCAGCCTCCAAGAATTCTGGGATTATGGGCTTTATGACAGCAAACCTGGGTGAAAATCTCATTTTAAAAATTTTCATTTGCAAATGATGACAGATTAACAGGACATTTCCAAGAAGGTAAGGAAAGCCCTGTGTACCATTTCCTGGGTCCTTCAGAAGTGTTAACACCTTACACAATTATTGTTGAATATCGATCCAAAGAAAGTTGATGTTAGTACAATGTATACAGTTATTGTGATTTCTCCAGTTAAGTGTACTTATTTGTGATTGTTTGTGCATGCAGATCTTTGCTGTTTTGTAACATATATGGCCTTATGTGACTGCCACTACAATCAAGATATTCAAGCATACTATTACCGCAAGAATCCTTCGAAGTACCTTTTTATAGTTATACCTATGCCCAATCTCGTATCCCCAATCTTTGACAACCACTTCATGTGTTCTTCGTGTGTATAATTATTTCACAAATTTTATACAAGTGAAATGCAATATGTAGCCTTTTGGAGATTAGATTTTTTTCACTCAAAATTTCCTTCAAGTTTGTCTAAAGTGTGTAAATTAGTAAAAACAGTTGCTTTTTACTGTTCAGTGCTCTATAGAATTAATATTTCACATGTTTAACCATTCCCTCATTGAAGGACATTTAGGGGAATGTCTGTGCTTTGGTTATAAATTTTAAAAACTGCAGTAAATATTTATGTACAAATTTCTTCATCTTCATTCATTTTCATAGCCACATAGAACTTCACTGTGTAGATTTCCTATGTTTGGGCATATAGACTATTTCCAAATTTTCGTGTCATAAAATCACACAGGGGAGTAATTTGGGGCATATAAATATTGGATTTTTGAAGATGTATATTTAAAGGAAATTCCTAGAAATGAGAATTTTAGGTAAAATATGTTTAGTTTTATATATGTTAGTGCTGTCATGTGCCAAAGGTGGTTTACATTGGCTTTTAGGAGTACTACTTGGCCATAAAGAAAGATAAACTTGAGACATCTATAGCTAAATGGATAGACCTTGAGACTACACTCCTAAGTGAAATAAATCACACACATATGTGTAAATATAGGATTGTCTCTTTGGTGTGAGAAACAAAGTGTAAATAACCAAAATGATAACAGATAGTGTGAAATAGAAAGTAATCTTTCAAAGAGAAAGGGGAATTGGAGGGGTGTAAGAGAAAAGAAAAAAATGAGGAAAAAAGGGTAAAATTGAAATAAGTTTTTGTAAATAAGAAAGGCAAGAGGGGTTAAAGAGAGGGGAAGAAATGGGAAAAAAAGCAGAACTAAGATATATCATGTACAGGTACAAATTCCCTATGATAAATGTGATCATTATGCATATCTAAATTGTACTAGTAAAGTTAATTATTAAAAATAATCAATTGATAAATTTTCAGGAATTTTTACCTTGTCATTAAGTATGTTCAGTAGTTAAAATTTAATCATATAAATCCAATTAAAATTATATCCAAGATTAAGGTAATGCATACTGTAAACTCATTATTTCCTAATTCTTTAAATGTACATTTACTTTTATCTATATTCATGTAATTAATCATGTTAGCTGTATTTATATGGTATAAGAGATATAATATATTACTGACTCTTCTCAATTTATATTCAGTGACTTCACCTTGGTAATTTGAAACTGGCCATAGTGAAACTGTTTTCACCAAGAAGTTAACAAATGCTATATACTACACATTAAGATTTGTTGATCTTGTTTCTGATTTGTTTTCTATGAGAACTAGCTGTTAGACACTGAGACACTATGGGCATTTCAAAATTTCCTTAAAGAAATCATGTCATTCTGTACTTTTACCAGCATAATATGTGTGTGCTTCACCACAATCTCAGCAGAAGTGCATTACGAAGCATTGGAGTGTTTTCTAACTGAATGAAAAATTATAACTCAAATTATTTTAGATTTGCATTTCTCTTATTACAAATAAAATTGATATTTTAAAATATATATTAAGCATTACTTGTATAATATGCGAACTGTCTGTTCATGTATGTTCCCCATTTTGTAGTGTCGGTTGGCCTTATACTCACTATGTAGTTCACGCTGCCCTTGAACTTGTGACAATTGTCCTGCCTCAATCTTTTGAATGCTGGGATTACAGGTATGCATCACCACACCTGGCTTCTTTGTTTTTCTAACACAGTTTTCCCTTTATGATGATGCATCCATCAATGTAATAGAGAGATTAACAAATTTGTGATATATATCACAGTTTTTTTCATTTTGGCATTTGTTATGATTTGAACTTTGTTCTTTGAATATAGTTTGTGTTTTTGCCATGAATAAATTTTATCAAATTAATCAAATCAATCTCTTATCACATACATCTTGAATTTGAATCATAGATATTTTCCCTCAGAGAATTAATGTTTTTAACAAGCCTTTTTCTCATGATTTTAATTGGGAGCAATAGATCAAACTCACTACAATAGACATTAGATGTCTGTTATTTGAAGGATACTATGGTAACTAAAAAGACAAGGAAGATATAGCCTTTTTGATGAGCTCCTAATTTTGTGTGGAAAAAAGCTAGAAATGTGACTTTTATAAATCTAATACTATTCATAATTGACTAGTTTGTTTTCAAGATTTCAAACCTAAAACAGGCTTATAATATTACAAATAATTCATTATATTCTTCTTTGGAACCACCTTCCCAATTACTAAAATGATACGCCATAAGTTTGTCCTCTGTCATCCAACTTTTCTTCCCTTTACTTACAAATTATTACTTTGTCTCAAATCTCACTGAAAAAAACAGTATATGATTAAAAGTATGAACATTGAATGCATACTACTGTATGGAAATTGCACTTCAACTACCTACCAGTAGTATGACCTTGAGAAGGTTTCTTAAAGTATGCTTTAATTTTATTCATCTGGGAAGAGTTTTCTAGTATTATCTGATAGTTTTTTTTAACAAAGGTAAAACTAAGCATAACAAAAAACAAAACAAAGTAGATCAGAATAAAACAATGTGACACAAATTTCAAAGCAAGACAACAGGAGATCTACCATGGCTACCATAATATCTTTTGTTTTCTTCCAAATAGCTGTCCATATCTTCACACACAATGAGTTCATACAAAACAAAATAGTATTAAACTTATCAGAACAGAGTGATGAAGGCATCATAGGCCTTCAAAACCAGACAATAGGAAAATCAACAATGGCTGCCATAATGTCTCTTGTTCTCTTCAAAATAGCACTGTATACCTATGTTGAAATTAAACAATACAAAATAGACTAAAACCACCCTGAGCAAAGAATAAAAGCATTACTGGATTTCACAGTATTACAATAGGGAATCAGCAATAGTTATCATAATGTCTCTTTTTCTTCAAAGTAGCTATTCATTTCAGCATGCATAATACAATTGATTCTCCTAAGCTGTTTAGAAGTTCTAGGCAAGTATAAGCCTCTACATTATACATCTATCCTTTCTGCATTAGAGGGAAAAACAAAATAAATCACTATAAAAACAAGAAACAAAAAAAATAACAATAGTAAAGAGCCCAAAACAATGACAATATAGGCCTTCAAAACAAGGTGGTAGGGACATAACTGGGGTTGTTATTTTACATAATGATCTTCAAGAGTTCTTCAGGTCACCAGACACTAACATGTAACATTGTTCCAATCCTATTATTAACTGTTTTGTTCCATGAACTTACACAATTTGTAGCACAGTCATCTTAGCTATCCTAAGTGTGCTTATACAATTTTAGATATTTTTGTTTTCCCTTCCTTTTTCTTTTTCCTTCTTTTCCCAGAAATATTATATTTCCCTTTGAGAAGATTCCTGTACTTTCACTCTATTTATTGAGGATTTTGTATCCTATGTACTCTTACCATTTCTTACACTAGGAAGACAATATGGTATTTACTCGTGTAAGTTTGAATTAGTTCATTTATGAATATGGTCTCCTGTTGCATCCATTAATTTATAAATATCTCAATGTGATCATTCTTTAGAGCTCAGTAGTACTCCACTGTATAAAAATACCACAAATTTTTTTATCCATTTCTCAGTTGATGGACACTTAGGTTGTTTCCAAGATCTGGCTAGTACAAATTGTGATGCTATAAATATGGTTGCACATATATCACTGTGATATGTTATCAGTTCTTCTGGGAACATGCCCAGAAACAGAATAGCTGAGTCAAATGGGACTTCCAATCCCAGATTTTTGAGGAATCTCCACACTGACATCCACAGTGGCTGCACCAGTGTGCACTCCCACCAACAGTGCAGAAGAGATCCTTTTTCCTTGCAGCCTCTCCAGCATTTGTTGTTGGGAGTTTTCTTTATCCTGGCCACTCTTTCTGGAGTGCAATGGAATCTCAGTGTGGTTTTAATTTGCATTTCTCTAATGACCAATGATGCTGAACATTCTTTCATGTATTTATTTGCCATTTGTATTTCTTCATCTGAGAACTGTGTGTTCATCTGAGATGCCCATTTTTTGATTGAGTCTTTGAATTTTGGAGTTCTGATATTTTAAAATCCTTTATATATTCCAGACAGAAGTCCTTTGTCTGAGGGACAGTTGCCAAAGATTTTTTTCCCAATTAGTGGGTTTTCTTTTTGCTATGCTGGAGATTTCTTTTGACATGCATAAACTCTTTAATAAAATGTGATTGCAGTTATTGAATCTGGGAAGTATTTCCCACGTAGTTTGATGTTTGTTTATGAATTCTCTACCTAGCCCTATGTCTTCTAGATTTCTACCTACTTTGTCTTCCAACAGATTTAGTGTTTCTGTTTTAATATTTAGATTTTTGATCCATTTAGTTTTTAGTTTAGTTCATGGTGATAGGTATGGTTTTAGTTTTAGTTTTTGGCATATGGAGAGCCAATTATTCCAGCACCATTTATTAAAGAGCCTACTTCCAGTAGATATGTTTGCCCTCTTTATCAAAGATAAGGTGGCTGAGTGTGTTTATAATTGTAGTTGTATCTTCTAATCTATTTCATTGTTCTTCAGGTCTGTTTTTATTCCAGTACCATGCTGATTTTTTTCACAGTACCTTTGTAGTTTAACTTCAAGTCAGGGATTGTGATGCCTCCTGCCTTGTCTTTGTTGCTTAGAATTGCCTTTGCTATTCTAGGTCACTTCTGGTTCCAGATGGGTTTTAGGAATTATTTCTCTAGATCCGTGAAGTGTGATAGTGGTATTTTGATTGGAATTGCATTAAATCTATATAACAGTTTTGGGAGACTGGCCATTTTCACAATATTTGTTCTTCCTATCCCTGAATAAGAGATGCCTTTCCATTTCTGAGGACCTCCTCAATTTCTTTTTCAGAGTATTATAATTTTCCCTGGATAGATCTTTTACTTATCTTGTTAGATTGATTCCTAAGTATTTGATTTGGGGGGGGGAATGCTATTTTGAAGGGTATGGCTTCTCTTATTCTCTCTCAGTGATTTCGTTGTTTGTGTATAAGAATGCTTTTGATTTTTGAGTGTTGACTTTGTATCTTGTTACATTAGTGAATTTATTTATTTATTGGGTTATTCAGCAGTTTTACATCTTCTTGACCCAGCTTTGGTAATTCATATGTTTCTAGAAATCTTTCCATTTCCTCTGTGTTGTCAATCCTGTGAGAGTAGAGTTTTTCAAAATAGATGTTGATGACCTGCTGTATTTCCACAGGGTCCAGAGTGATTTCACCCTTTTCATTCCTTATTTCATGAATGAGATTTTTCATTCCTTTTTAAAATAAGGTTGGTTAGGGGCTTATCAATTTATTCTTTCAAAGAACCAATCCTTTGATTCACTGATTCTTTGTATTGTTTTCTTAGTCTCTATTGCGTTGATTTCTGCTCTGATCTTTATAATTTCCTCCCTTCTTTTGGTTTTGGGCTTGACTTGCTCATCTTTTTCTAGATGTTGGAGGTGTAGTGTCAGGTTGTTTATTTGTGTTTGTTCTGTTTTCCTGATGTTGGAATTCACTGGTATAATTTTTCCTCTGAGGACTGCTTTCATTGTGCCCCACAGATTCTGGTAAGATATATTTGTATTTTCATTTGCTTGTAGATATTGTTTAATTTCTTCTTTGACCCACTGATTACGCAGGAGTGCATTATTCAATTTCTATGTGTTTGTGGGGTTTTTGCAGTTTCTTTTGTCACTAATTTCTAGTTTCATGGCATTATGATCCAGGAACATTCATTGGAATAAATTCAATTGTTTTGCCTTTACTTAAGCATGTTCTGTGGGCTAATATATGGTCTATTTTAGAGAATGTCCCATGTGCTGATGAGAAGAATGTATATTTTGTTTCTGTTCAGTGAAACACTCTACCAAGTCCATTTGTTCATAGGTGTGATTCAGTTCTGTTATTTCTTTGCTGATTTTCTTTCTAGTTGATCTGTCCCTTTGTGTCAATGGGGTGTTAAGGTCTCCTGTTATAATTGTGTTATTGCTTATTTGATTTTTCATTTCTGTTAATATTTGCTTTATATATCTGTGTGCTCCCAAGTTTGTTGCATATATATTTAAGATATTTATCTCTTCCTCTTGGAGTTTTCCCGTAACTTTTACGTAGTGACCTTCTTTATTTCTTTGGAGCTCTCTTGGTTTGAAGTTCACATTGTCTGTAAACTGAATGCCTACTGCTTTTTGGGGTGTTTCTGTTGCATGAAGTATTGTTTTCTAGGCTTCAACTTTCAGTCTATGAGGGTTTTTTTTTTTGGTTAGATGGGTTTGTTGTATACAGCATATGGTTGGATATTGTTTTTTGACCCATTTAACCAGTCTGTTTCTTTTAATTGGTGAATTGAGGCCATTTACATTAGTGGTTATAACTGATACATATTGCTTTACTTTGGACATGTTATCTTACTGTGTTGATTCTTTACCTTTCCTGTCTGTTTAATTGTTTGCTTTGCCTTGCGTTTTTTTCCTATGTCTACCTAGAACATCTTTCAATATTCTTTGCAGGGTTGGTTTGGTGGTCATGAAGTTTTTCAGCTCATCTTTGTCATGGAAGTATCTTATTTCTCTATCCATTTTAAAGGACAGTTTTGCATGTTATATCATTCTGGGTTGGAAGTCATTTTCATTTAGGATCTAAAATACTTCTCTCCATGTTCTTCTTGACTTTATTGTTTGTGTTGAGAAGTCTGCTATGAATCTGATAGGCTTTCCTTTAGTGCTGATCTTTCTCGTCTCTCTAACAGCTTTTAATCATCTGTGTTTATGTTAGATTACTTGAATGTTGTTTATTATATGTTTGGGTGTAGTTTTATTTTGGTTATGGCTATTTGTAGTTCTATATGCTTCACTGATCTGTATGTCAGTTTCCATTCTCATGTTTTGGAAATTGTCAGCTATTACTTCTATACATAGCCTCTTGATGTCATTTATATTGTCACCTTCTTTTTCTTTTACACCTATCAGTCTTATGTTGTTCTTCTTTTCATCACCTTGCAGCTGTTGAATTGTTATTTCCTGATCCCTTGTTATTTTTAAAAGATCTTTCCTTTCCTGTTCATGACCTACAATCTTGTCCTTGAGGTCTGAAAGTCTATCTTCACTTTCACTGAAGCGGTTTTGCCAACTTTCTATAGAATTTTTGATTTCCTGAATATCTCTTTGAATCTGCTTCATGCATTCTGTTTGTGTCTTATATTGTTCATTCAAGGTTTCCATCTTTTTGCATTGTTTCTCTAATTTTTTAACTATGTCTTCTTTAGATGTATTCATTTCTTTCACTGAATTTGTCATTTATTCTTTTACCTGGTAGATTATTTCTGATATGAGTTCTTTTATAGCTTCCTGGTGTTGTTTCTTTACTTCAGTTGCTATCATTTCAGGAATTTCAGCTGTATGGCTTACATTTTCTTCTATGACCATGTCTCCTAGGCTTCTTTGGGATGGGCTGGAGGTTTGAGATTGCATTTTGCTCTTTTTCTTTGTCGTTTTCCTATATTTGCAGGCTCAGAGCGATGTTCCATGACTTACCTGTACACTGTAAATCACCTCTCCCACAAGTCTGAATGCAGGCAGCTGTTCACTGCCTAGGAGTTGCTGGATGCAGCCCAGTTAGGCCCACAGGGACATTTGGTGTGGCCTCCAATGATTTGGGAGACTGAGTGGGGTCTTACTTACTCAGAGTGATGTTCCAAAGTGGAAATCACGTCGCATAGGAGCCCAAAAGCAGGCAGCTTTCTGCCCCCTGGCGCTCGCTTATCAGATAGTTTTGAGTAAATTGTGTGCCCATGTGTTGCCGGCATTTAGAGTCTGCAATGTAAACAATTTAATACAAGACACATAATTCATAGGATTAATTTATAATAACCACCCAAAGAGTCAAATAAAAAATAGTGCAGGAAATCTGTCCACACTCTCAAGACCCAAAGAATCCAGCAAGGGTGTAGATCCCATGGCAGTGTCCTGTATAAATCAAGATAAAGGCATAGAGCCCATCACAATGCCCCTCCAAGTCCAACTGGGAGCCTAGGGCCCACAAAAATTTCTCATGCAAGTCTGTCTCATGTATCTGCACTGGGAAGGCCTAAAACTTAGTGGTGGAAGCCAAAATATCTATTCCAGCAGTATGAAGGATCTGTACCTGTAGACTGAGGGATCTGCACTGAAACCAGGAAGCAACATTCAAAGTAAGGACTAGAGTTCCCTTGAAAAGTACCACAGCCATCCTCAGCAATGAGTGGTACTGAACTCCTCCAAGCATGAAAACAGCAGAGTTCATATCAGGAAAGTCAGCATGATAAGCTTCTTCAGGAGATTCAACAGCTCAACAACTTACCCTCCAGAGCCAGAAAGCAATGCTCAAAGTAAGGAGCAGAGCTCCCCCAAAGTGAACCGCAGAGCTCCCCCAAAGTGAACCACAGCCATTCTTAGCAACAAGATCCCAAGTTCCTCCAACAATGCGAACAATCAAATTCATATCAGGAAAGCCAGCATGACAAGCTCCTCCAGGAGACCCAATAGGACCTTCTCTTCCTCTTCAGTTTTGCTTTTCATGTTGCTGGCAGAAATCCTCAGGTGGGCCTTCTATACCCAGGACTACATTGATTCACTTGTACCTAGATTGACAAGTTGTAAATTGACATCTACCACTTGTCAATCCTCAACATTAGGTAATGCCTGACAAATAGAAAGTACATGTGAATGTTTGCTACCTTTATCATTATCACCATCATCTTTGTTACCATCATCATATCATCATCATCAACATCATCATCATCATCATCATCATCATCATCATCACTGTAATTATCTGTATTTGTCCTATGACCAAATCTATCAACCTGTGTTTATCTACATTTTTCCCTATTCCCACCATTTACGGAAGAGGAAATATCTATCTCCTTTTCTATCAAAGGCAAAGCCCTTCATTTACTTTACTGTTATCCTGTAGTCTTGTCAAGAATTATTTTCTTCAGCTATTTTTTTCTGTTCTATATCATTAATTTTATCTTCTTTATTAACTTGTTCTTTTAAACATTAATGTAACTTGGTATTTTCCAGCCTCTCTTCTTACAAAAGGAAGCAGTCTTTATATACCTAGGTATATTCCAACTATGATTCTCTTTTTCTGCAGCTCATCAAAAGCATATTCATTCTAATATTATCCACATTCACTTTCTTTATCTGAGTTGCCATTTACCTCTCAAAACTCTTCAATCTCTTTTCTTTTCCCCTAACTCAATTAAAAATATTCCCATGGACGTCAACAAAACACTTAATCTTCCCTACTCAAATCTACCTCCTATGTGAGTAATCTGCATTTTGCTAAACTTTCTGACTTAGTTACTCCTGTCAGAAATTCAACGATGGATTCTCTTTTCTTCATCTTCATTGTTAGTTTCTTCATTAGGCCATCATTTTTTCTTGCATGAAATATGGCAATAACTTTGTACCTGGATGGTACACAACACAATAAAAATGATTGTTTTTAAATGTAAATCAAATCTTATTCCACTGCTGCTTAAATTCTTAAATAGATTCCCATTGAGCTTAAAGAAAAAGCTAACATTTTCACAGTGTCGCATGAAGCCTAAGCTTTATCTCTCCAGCATGAAATTTTCTCATTATTCTTATTCACTGCACTTAACCCCTTAATAGTTTTACTTAATTTCTTTGGCTATATCAGGTAATTTCTCAGTACCTTTGCCTTGATTATCATTGGATGGAATTTCTTTTCTCAAACACTTCACAAGCTACTTTCCACTTGATTTTTAGGACTTCAGTTTAAGAGTGGATAGTTAGTCATGTCATTCTGGAATACCTTAACTAGGCTGTGTATTTCCTGTTCTTGTTCTTCAGTATTTTCAAACTGTATGTCCTTCCTACCACTGACTACAAGTTTTGATTAACTTAGTTGTTTGATTTTGCCTGTCACTTCTAATAGTGTACCTTAATTTAGTGTACCTATATTTATCACATGTGTTGTATATGTTTTCTTTATTACTAGTTAGTATGCTTATTAATTAGTATGTATAATAATTAACTTTGTAAGGACTTACATTATAAATAAATGGATCTGATGTTGACAAAAAAAGGAAGTGGAAGGGCAGGGAAAAAGAGAACTGAGGTGTGATGTGTATATGTACAAATTCCCCACAATGAATATAATCATTATGTATTAATAAAAAATTTAAAAATCTGTATCAAAGCTTCAGATGCTATATTAAGCCTTTTGAACTTCATTTATTGGGTGACACAGTGTTGTGAAATGTATAAAGAAATGGGTTAAGTGATAAAGCAGAGGTAAAAAGGTCACTGTTGTGGGAGGAAAATTGGGAATGTTTGGTGGACAGATGGTATTTGTGTTGAACTTTTAAAGACAGGCAGCTTTATACATGTAGAGATAAATGGAATAAGTGAAAAAGTACACATTATCCTTGAGTAAGAATGTTATCCAGAAAAGTTTGGAGAATAAGACATGTGTCATGCTTAGTAAAAAGTAAATCTGGAAAAAGTAATTTGGACAGATAGTACAGCTTATGAATGCTAAGCCATAATATGGACTAAATGAGAAAATAATTTAATAAATTTTTAAATCTTCTTTATGTTTTCCCCTGAAGTTTTTCTTGAGTTATTTTCTTATATTCCTCACTTCCTCTTCTCTAGTTTTAGTCCTATTTCACTCTTGCCTGAACAATTCAAATAACTCCTAGTTTGTCCTTTTTAAACTTCCATTTGACCTTTTCCTCCACCAGTGTAATATTTTTAATGAACAGATCTGACCATACCATGTCCTTTTTCAAAATTCTTCAGCCATTCTCTATAGCACATGGGACAAAATACAAAATTAAACTCCCACACTTCACACAAATACTAGGCTTTTTAAAGCATATGTGTGTATATATATATATATATATATATATATATATATATATATGCTGTGTTTACTTAAAGAGATCAATTTTAGAAATTATCAGAAATCTGGAAAAGTTTCACTTCCCAATTCAAAAAGTTTTGTCATCCCAATTCATTATATATATGGATTTGCATAAATCCTTATGCAAAAATGTTTCCAAGGAAGTGACCTGATACATCTCTTGTAAACTCTATGTAAATAGCAGGCTCACCTACAAAATTCAAAAGTCAATCAATTACTTGAGTATATAGTACAATATATGGTCCAACCCTGTAAGACATAGGAGAAAAGAAAGGCAATTATATAAAATATTCACACTGAATACGTTGGATATTGAATATTCATAGAGGAAAAATACATTGAATATGTTGGAAAAATATTTGAATTATTACTTTGAATTGAAGAAACCTAAAGGAACACATGTGATATTTTCGTATACCTCACACATTGTTCTCCTCTTCCACAGATACCAGTTTAGAGGTGGACAAATACTCTGAATGTGAAATGTGCCAAGTTTTTAACAAGTTATTTACTACATGCCATTGAAGCTCATAAAACCTAGAAAGCTGGCTAAGGCTCTGAAGTTTCTTGCATGATCAGCCTGAGATATTTGAAAGGAAAGACCACAAAGACTAAACACCTACTCTGAGTTAAGCACAGAATAGGAGATTAATTCTTACATTTACAACTGTGATACATTTAGAGTGAATTTTTGTGTTTATTATGGCACCCTAAATGAATCCCAATTGCCTACAGTTTTTTCATTTATTTCCTGTGTTATCCAAAAAATCCTAGCCATTCCTAGACATTCCTGAGGTTTTTCTCATACATTTTCCCCATAGTTTCATGTATTATGCTTGAATCTGTAACCCATTTCTAGCTGACTCTTCTAATGGGTGAGAAATAGTAACCTAATGTCATACTTTGTCATGTAGAAAACCAATTTTTCATGCATAATTTATTAAAAGACTGCCCTTTCTCCATATGTATTCATAATTCCTTCATTAAAATCAGTTGGCTGTGTGACTTCACTACTGTGTTCTCTATTCTTTTCCACTGGTATTATGTTTCTGTTATTTTGCCCATACCATGCTGTTCTGATTGTTACAGTTTTGTAGTGTATTATGAAGTCAGTGTAATAACTCTTGCTTTTTTTTCCAGATGTCTATCTATCTGGGGATTACCCACAGTTTCTTAAGAACTTTGAAATTTTTCTAGTTCTGTGAAGGTCGTTGGTTATTTGATAAGGATTATATTGAATCTAGAGATTATTTTGGAAGCATGGACATTTTAAAACATCTCTATATAAATTAATCACCCCACATATTTTATTGTAGCAATAGAACACAACACAGAAAATTGATAATGTGTATTGGGGTCATGCTATAACTATATGCTTGAAGATGTGCAACTACATTTTGAATTGAGATATTTATAAGATTTTGGAGGAGAGAAAGCCTAACTGTTATAAGTGGGGCTTAACAAGTGATTCTAGTGTGGGAGATCATAAGACCAGAATGCTAATATAAATGTAGATAATAAAGAGAATGCGGATGAGATTTCAGATGGGAATGAGGACAATAATGTTTGAAGAAAAGGCTGTTCTGGTTCCACAATGGCAAAGAATTTGGTTGAAATTTATGTATGTCCTTGGAATATTTGCAATGCCGATGTGATGAAATAGTTCATGTGCTGAGAAAATTTAAAGATAGCAAATCATTTAGGCTGTATCATGGACATCATTTGATTTTGAAGCTAAATTTATAGTGTGAATCAGGAGAAAAAATACCAAAGAAGAAAAATTTCAAAAATTCAAACCTGGCTGAAAAAGAAGTATGAGATATGATCAAACTATTGGGTGACTGATTAAATTATTTCACAAAAGTATCGCATTAAAAGACACATTGTCATGAATCTCCCTGAAGTTCTCCCCCTTCAAACACATTTATCTCATAGTTTTTGCCACTTTTGAATTGGTTCTGGAAGTCCATCTTCTTGAGTATCTTTGGTTGCACTGTTATGGCTACCTGAATGCCCTAAGTTGATTCAAAATGTTTACCTTTCATTTTTAATTAGGGAAAAATAAGTTGTATTTATCAGATCCAGTAAATAAGGTGGATAAAGACACCATAATATTTCACACACCTGCATTTTCATTGGATGGCACTTGGCTGTAGCATTCACCAAATTTTTGGTCACATGTGGTAAAGACACATCCAAAACAGCTTCAGAAGTATTTGAGGGAGATGAATGTTAATGTTTCTTTTTTAGTGATATTTTAAAAGATAATATTCACTATATATTTTAAACAAAACTCATGAAGGGTGTGGTCATGGAGGTTGAAGTTGATGAAGCTAATGGCAATAAAAAGAAACCAAGTATTTTGTGTTTATATTTAGGGCTTCTCAGAAGTATTTAGGACCATGCTACCCATCCAACACTGAAAGTATAGTAATAAACTTTTTTGGGGGGGTCTTTAGAGAGACAGCATCATTTCATGGAGTCCTCCAAAATCAATATCACTTCAAGATTTAGTGCCTTGCATTCAGCCATTAAAATACTCTGGTCGATGCAGACATAGTTGGAGTATGCCTTGGTGTAATTCATGCCCTTGACAGACTTTGGCATCATATATCAGGTGCTGTCTTTGTGGGCATCCAAAATTCAAGATCTATAGGATCAGAATGGTTTTCAAGATTTTAAAGTAAAGTCTGAGAATCCTGGCAGTGTTCTTTGGAGTCATAGTCTCTATAAGTACCTTATGAGGAAATTGCAGTGAAGCTCTGCAATTGAAGCTGCAATGCAGACCTAAGAAAGTTAGAGCTGCCACAAACATCCAGTGCTAAGTAAAGGTCAGTTAGTGTGCAGATCTAAGCTAAGAGTGAAGCCATATGAGCTGCAAACAAAAAATCATACAGGCGAAGCATTTCAAGCTATTGAGAAACCACATCTTGCCACAGTATGCTCTGTGGACCGATAGTGCTTTACTATTATGTTTCACTCTTGTCTGTCTTTGTATTTTTCTGTTTCTCCCTTTTGGAACAGCAAAATTATATCTATCCCAACATTGAATCTCAGAAGTATATAATTTGTAATTTGATTTGTTCACGGGCTCATAGCCTTATGGTTTGGAGCTAAAATTTTCCCTAAAACTCAGAATTCAGAGGTGAGGCTTTTCAAAAGCAATTGGATCATGTGGGTGCTGTACATATCAGTGGATTAACCAATTAATTAGTCCATCAGAGAATATACTACAGGGAATTAAGGTTTGGTTTTGAGATATGAGATACTGGGAGAATGACCTTGAAGTCATATATTTTCCTTGTCTCCTCACATTTCTTTTTTAATTACTCATTCTCATAGATTGAGCAGCATTCCACTACCAGGTCCTTGAACTATACCATTTCTGTCTTTAAGCAAATCTACCATGGACTGAATCTTCTGAACCTAATATACTTCTCTGCCCTTAAATTATAGGTATCAGATATTTTGTCCCAACAATTGGACAGTGACTAATACAATCAATTTGCCTTGAGTTTGCCTTGTGTCTTAGGGAAACTTTGAGCTTCAACTTCTGATAAATGCAGGAACAGTCAAGACATTGGGAATCTCTGATTTGGAATGAATATGTCTTATATTGTGAGCTGGGCATGAACTGTTGGGGATCAAGAGTAGAAAGCTGTAGTTTAGATGTGTCTCCCAGTGCTCAACGTGATAAAGGCTTATGATCCTTGGTGGAACTATTCACAGGTTCTTTAACTTTTGGGAGGTAAGGCCTAGTTGAATGTCCTTAAGCCCTTGGAAGAATGCTCTTGAAGTATATTGTGGGACCCTAGTGTCTTAATCTCTCTGCTACTCAGCTATTGTTGTGAGCAGTGTGCTGTCACACACTCTCCAACATTACCATCTGGTAACCTGACCTAGGCCCAAAACTTTAGGGTTACCCTTTCCTGCCTGTAACCTCCAGAACCAGAAGGTAAATAGGTATTTTCTCTCTATATATTATTTGTTTTAGATATTTTATTGTAGTAGTGGAAAAGCTAACCCATTAGGGAAATTGAAATCAAAACTCCCATGAGCTATTAATTCATTCCAATTAAATGATTATTATCAAAATGACAAAAGATAATAAATGGTGGTGAGGATGGGGGGAAAGAGAACTTTTGCATACTGTTATTGATAATGTAAATTAGGACACCATTATGGGAAACACTATGGAAAGTCCTCAAATAAATGGAAAAGAACTCTCTCACTACTGGGTATATATCCAAAGGAAATGAAGTCCATATGTCAAAGAGACATATAAAAGCTTCGCATGCTATCACATGCCTGTAATTGTAGTACTCTGGGAGGCTGAGGCAGGAATATCTCAGGCTCAATCCCAGCCTGGGGAATTTAGCAGCTTAGTGTGACCCTATTTCCAAAAAATTTTTTTTTCACAAAAATTAGGGATGAAGTTAAATAAAAGGCTTGCATTCAATCCTCAGACCTACACACACACACACACACACACACAGAGAGAGAGAGAGAGAGAGAGAAAGAGAGAGAGAGAGGGAGAGAGAGAGAAGAGAGGCAAAGAGAAAAGAGAGAATGAGAAATAGGGAGAGAGAAGAGAGAGACTTCTAGGGACAGGAAAACAAGTACATACGATCTCATGTACATGTGAAATCTTTTAAATTAGTTGATTTCATAGAAGTTGAGTAACAAGAGGCTTGAGAAAAATAAGGGATCAAATTGGGAAAGGATTATTAAAGGAACTAAGTTACAGTTAGCTTGAAGCAGGAAGTTCTGTTGTGCTATAATTTAAAACTTCAAACATTATTAGTGAATTGAAATTTCCATGTTCAATTATTTTTATTTTTGCTTTATGAATTTTATAACTATATTGTATTCATATAAATTTATTATTATAATATTTTCTATATGTCATATTACATATAAGATAAATATATATTATATTTTATAATTATAAAATGTTCTTTGCATCTTTTGGATGATATGCATTTTCACATCCTTTTACACTGAATTCATGGGTTCTGGCATCTAAGAGGTATGTTTGTCCCAACATGACTATAGTCTTGAATTAATAGAGCTTTTTTTGTCTTTTCACATACCTGTCTCCAAGACCATCACTTCCAGTAACAACATTGATGGATGTAATTGTCATTAATGCTGTCCTTTACAAGTCAAGTAAGCCTCCTTTGATAAAAGTAGAAGGTTCCAATTCTTATGGCCTGCCACATTCAGATGAATTTTCTGACTAAGCTATGATGAAAGATGAGAACAGGAAAGAGAGAGTTAGCACCAGATTTCCACTATTCTTACTCAAATATAAGAACTTCATCATCCACTTGTCAAAACAAATTATTTTCAGGTTACTGTATGTCCATATTCTTTAAATAATTACATATTTCAGTATTTTTCTCATTGATACAATTGCCTTATGGGAAAAGGACTTTCCATGTACGACACTCAACCAGAACAAAAATTCCCATCTCCTAATTTGCCTCCATGTTTCTTAAGTGACTGAATTCTTATCTGTGAAATAGAATAAAATAAACATGAAATAAAATTAAAAAGAGCCCATAAGGCTCACTGAATAAATTAATGCTGCATGTATACATCAATTTTCTTGTCACTGGGTCAAAATTTCTGCCAACCATAGTTTAAAAGGGGACAGCTTTTATTTTGAATCACAATTTCAGTAGGTTCAGTTCATGGTTAGCTGGCTCCAAGGCAGAAATGTCACTGCATAATTACATGGCAGAAGAAAATTGTTCTCTGCATGGTAGCCAGAAAGAAAAATGAGAAGATAGGAGAAGAGCCAGTTACAAGATTATATAATTACAGGTCACATTTTGAATGAGGTGCTTCTTCCAAATATGCTCAGTTCTGACCAGCATATTCAGCTACAAAGTCAATGAACTAAACCACTGATGAGTATAGTGTCCCCATGATCCAATCACCTCCAACAGCAGACTTTTGGGGAAAATTTATATCTAAATCATGGCATACCACTCTGGTTCCCAAATAATACATTTAGTCCACCCCTAAGAATTCCCAAAGCCTTAGTTTCAGCAGTCTAAAATGTCCAAGTCCAAAGTCTCTCTGAGATACAAGTCAAACTCTTAGCTATGAGCCCTTATAAAAATTAAAAAGAAGTTAAATGTTTCCCACATGCAATGACACAGGGTAAACATTACCACTTGAAAAAGCAGGAATAGTGGAATAGAAAGAAATAAGACCCCCCAAAAAAGACTGAAATCAGCAGGGAAAAAACTAAATCCTATATTTCTGTGTCTAGCACTCAAATGAGGTTGTAGTGAGGGCTTGGACACCCGTGCCTCTCTGGCTTTGCAGGTGGTACCTCATATAGCTTCTCTCCTTGAGCTGGCTTTTTTCATTGTCTGTGGCTCTCCTCAGTAGATGTTACATGTTTCTGGCATCTCCAACATTCTTGAGTCTCCATTGCACAGCTAGCTCACTCTCATTGACTCATGCATTGCCTTCTTGTGAATGAGTTCCTGCCATTGATAATAACTTTGTTCCACAGTTTTTCCTGACATCCTGGGCCTTCTGATGCATGGGTAGAAACCTCCATGACTCCATTAACTCCTGCATTCTAAATGCCTATGAAACCAGCCATTTGCTCATGGGTGATCCTAAGATCTACCACCAATTTTAAGTAATAGTGAGGCTACTTGGGCCCTAGGTACAATGGTCTCTGAGCACCTGGATATCTAAATTTGTGGATACACTTCTTCAGATGGCCCTGGATGAGCAGGTAACCCAGGAATACTTTTCTCAAATGAAAGATTAACAGTTGCACCCTTGAGTCTCCAGTGGGATGGGTCTTGCTGATTTCTTTTTTTCTTTTCTTTTCTTTTCTTTTCTTTTCTTTTCTTTTCTTTTCTTTTCTTTTCTTTTCTTTTCTTTTCTTTTGCCTTTTTGTGGCAGGTTCTCCCTATGTGTTTCAGGCTGGCCTTGGGCTCACTTTGCAGCCCAGGCTGGTCTCAAACTTGCAATGATCCTCCTACCTCAGCCTCCTGAGTGCTAGGATTGCAGGAGTGCACCACCACACCCAGCTTTTTTGTTTTTGGTGCTGGGGATCTAACTCAGGACCTTGTGCTTGCAAGGCAGGCACTTAAGCCGCTGAGCTAAATCCCCAGCCTGGTCTTGGCTGATTTCTAAAATGCCCTCAAGGCATCTTTCTTGCCTCTGTACAAAACACTTGGCTTCTTTGTAATGCTAATCTTTACAGAAGCCATCCTGTCTTGGCCAGTTTTTTTACAGGCACTTCCTTTCAGAAGAAGCTACAAACTTTTCAAACCTTGAAATTTGTTCCTGATTCTAAATGTCCACCTGACTAAAAGCAGCGAGCAGTATTTATGCCATAGCCTGAATGTTGAACTGCCTTAAAATTTCCTCCCGCATATTAATTGGTCTGGCACTCTTAATTTCAGTAACTCTCAAAACCTAAGGTCATAGGCAAAATTTAGAGAAATTTCTGCCATAGGATAACATACATGATCTCTAGTCCAATTGCAGTGGAGTCCCTGTTATAAATTTATACTTTTTGATATGACCTTTACTGTCCTTTACAAGTATCCTGAAAAACCATGCAGTGGCTTATTTTCTGGTTAGGTTTTATTTTGGGGGAAATATGGTAGTCAGGTACAGTTATAGATATGACCGCACTCCTAGTACCAATTTTCTGAATTAGTTAGCTTCCCCATTTAACTGGAACAAAATACTTGACTTCCGCAAGTTAAAGAAGTGGTTTATTTTAATTCTCAGTTTCAGTGGGTTCGGTCAATGATAAATCAGCTCCAAGGCAAAAACGAATGACAAAGTAACATGGAGGAAACTGCTCAATTCATGGCAAACAGGAAGCAGAGAAAAAAGGGAGGAGAGGAATACATGACAAGAATAAACCCTTCCTGGTGACACCCCTGACAACACAATTTCCTACCAGGCCCCACCTCTAAACTGTATAGTCAGCTATGACTATGTACTGTTACATTGATCAGTATAAATTGCACCATGTCCCAATCAGCTTCCACATTTTGGAGAATATAATAGATCTAAATCATAACATAGCACCTTGTTTTTCCAAAGATATTCATGGAATGTACATTGAACGCTTTAACATAGAATTTTTAATTCATTCCTTAACTCATTCATTTATCATTGATGTATTTTCTAAGAATCTAATATATGTCCTCTTGATTCAATATCCCATCACATTTTCACACACCCTCACGGAGTTTCATGTGTAGTCATTAAATCAAACATGTAAAAAAAAGTAATAGCATTACCATTAAATCATTGAAATCGAACGATGGAGAAGGAAAAATAAGAAAGGCAGCTCCAGGGTTTCTACTGTTTGAAGAAATTCTATAGAGTTCTGTAATGCTAATAGTATTTGCTGCCTACCAATACAGTTATAGGATAAGCACATAAACAGATGGGTACAGTCAGAAGGAGGAATCTACATGAATTGTGGTACATCTGGGAAAGTGTACTTAAAACTAGCAGCTTAGAGCTGTCTCTTTGATGGAGTAGAAACTTAAAATGTATTAGAAATATACCCCATGAGTAACTGATTTTGTCTTTATCAGAGGTCTAGTTATCTCTAGTTACATAGTGAATTCTTCATGACTATGAATTTTTCAAATGATTTGGGGTCTGACATCGAATATAATGAGCTAAATTATACTAGAGAATCTACTTCTTTTTTCTGAAATATATTATCATTGATTATTGTCAGTGAAGTTGAACATATGGTCCTAAAACTGTGCTAAATTATTTTATATAATTTCTGTTTCATTATTATCCATCTGATACTTTGAATGAAGCAACATACGGCAGTTAATTTTCTTTTTGAGTCCCTCATGAACAATATTAAAGCAATTCAAGGAAGTACATATTTCACTTGCCTTTTATAGGTGAATTATATCTCTTGTCTGAAAATAAAGGCATAGAACAGAGCATGATACAGATTACAGCATAGGTGATTTTGCTTGCTAGGAACGATATAGAAACTGCATTTAAAATTACATGAGCTTTCAAAATGCATATTTAAATGGTTAATTATGTCATATGCCATACAACAATTAATAAATGTTATCTATAGTATATTTTAATACAAAGATACATGACAGCTTCTTGAAATGGCATTGAAGTATTTGAAAAATGCATTTAGTCTAATCATAGATTCTTGATAATGAAAGAATCATATAAGGTCATCCAGTAAAACTCTCTTCTTGCTGAAAGAACTTCTACAGGATCCTCTGATGCACTAAGTTAATGCTATCTAATTAACCCTTAAAAAACTAGTGGCTTTAAATAAACAGCATCTTACTGATTATTATTTGATGGGTCACCAATTTGGGCAAGGTTTAACAAGGCAGTTTTCTGGATTCACCTGGGTTCACTTATGTTACTAGTTTTTGGTGGCTTTATTATATAGTAATGGTCTAATATGGCCTCACTTATAGGTCAGGTGGTTAGAACTACCTAATAACTATATCAATGAATATAATAGCTTTAAAGAACTGGGTATTATATGTTGGCTGCATTTTTCTCCAAATAGTTTTTCACTTTCAAGAACAGTATTCTAGACTCCAAATGGTAGGATATTGTCTCAATAATGGCCAAGTTTTAATGTTCATAAAATTTAATGACTACTTATATCACATTTGTTAATATTTAATTACTAAAGCAAATTACATGACCAAGCTTATTTTCAAAAGGGGGAAATATACTTTATCTCTTCATTTGAGAGGTGGAAAAGTCACTGTGCATGTAAGAATGGAAAAAATTATGTCTATTAAGTATTTCTCAAACTTTGTTTTTGTGGCTCCATCTTTGGCCTGAATGGCTCCAATAGAAATAAATTTAGTACTCTGTACAATAGAATTTTTCATTATTGTTCATATATGAATCCTTGTAGCTTTTTTTCCTTTGCAGTAGTTTTTCATTCAGGTGTAGATCTAACATTATAGTTGCCAGCAAGTAAACACACAATATCTTAAGTGCCAAACAGGTTAAGAAATCATGATGATTAGATTATATGTTATTTTTGCTGTAATGACATAATTTACTATAGAAAGTCATATAATAAATAAGAAAATAATCTTTAAAATTATGTATGCTTTGAAGAAGTAGAGGAAACCATTACAGAATATATCAGGAGTACCCAAACTAGTCTGAAAGAGGGCATCAGAGAAAGTCTAATTGAAGAAGTAACATAAGGGTTAGACATGTAAAGAATAAGGGAAAGAAAATATTGGAGAAGTAGTTAGCAAACCAATTAGATATACCCTTGTAGAGATTTTTAAATTTTTTTTCTTTGAGGCACAGAGAGCAATTCAAATCCTAATTTTATATGACACCCTTTTAGGATCATAGTTAAGAACGTAGGAAAAAGAGGAGTGTACGTAGGCTTTGAAGTAAGAATGTTATCTAAGAATCCATACTCTACTACTAACTGTATGGCCATTGAACACGTTCTTGTATCTCTAAATTAGAGCTGATAATACTAGCTAATTCATAGATTGTTATGTGAATTTAGTAAGATAATTTATGTAAAGAATTTAGCAAGATTCTGGTACATGACAAATTGCAAATAAATCACAATATTTGGTTTTCAATTTTTTTGTTATCCTTCTACAACTTTGTGTCTTTATCTTTCTAATATATATTTAAACATATGGACTTAGTCTGAGTTTCCACGTTTCATGATCAACAATGTTATGAGTTTGCTGTTAAAAAGATTATCCAAAAACGCATCCTGAGTACTTTTTGCTGTGATAAAAGATAAACTCAGCTGAGGTTCATTCTCTCTTGGGTTGAATAAAATTCAGTTATTATACTACCTTACAAACTTCAGTATGAAATAACATATTATTTATTTCCTTATGTGTTCCAGTATATGTTTGTGTGTGTTTACCATCCAGTTACAGTCACTGAGTTAATAACAATGCCTGGAATCTTTCTCTCTGTGATATTCTTTCACAATAGGGATTGATATTTTTTAAATTATATAATCTGTTATGTGTCCTTGTTCTTAAAATACAGTAAGTTTTACCAATAAAGAAAATCCCAGGTCCTAATGGATTCACAGCTGAATTCTAGTAGAAATTTAGAGAAGATTTGATGCCAATACTCCTTAAACACGTTAATGAAATTGAGAGGAAAGCAATCCTCCCTAAATCATACCTGGATGCAACTATTACTCTGATACCAAAACCAGAGAAAGATCCAACCAAAAAGGAGAACTATAGACCAATCTCAATAGTGAAAACTGATACAAAGATTCTCAATAAAATACTGGGAAATAGAATGCAGGAAATGATCAAGAAGATTATACATCATGACCAAGTGGGGTTCATTTCAGGAATGCAGGGATAGTTTAGCATACACAAATCAATAAATGTGATACACCATAACAACAGAGCCAAAACAAAAACCACATGGTCATCTCAATAGACGCAGAAAAAGCTTTTGACAAAATTAAACACATGTTCATGATAAAAACCCTTCAGAAACTTGTAATACATGGTGTGTACCTCAACCTTATAAAGGCCATCTATGACAAACCAACAGCCAACATTATACTAAATGGACAAAAACTGAAATGTTTCACTTTAAAATCAGGAACAAGACAAGGATGTCCACTCTCACCACTCCTTTTTAACATAGTTCTGGAAACACTATCCACAGCAATCAGACAAGAGAAAGAAATAAAAGGAATAAAGATAGGAAAGGAAGAATTTAAATTATCACTATTTGCAGATGACATGATACTCTATATAGATGACCCAAAAAACTCCATTAAAAGACTGCTAGAGGTAATAAACAAGTTCAGCAGTGTAGCTGGATACAAAGTCAATGCTCAAAAATCAATAGCATTCCTGTACATAAACAAAAAACTCACCAAGAGAGAAATTATGGAAATATCACCCTTTACAATATCATTTAAAAAATGAAATACTTAGGAATCAACCTAACTAAAAATGTAAAAGACCTATATGCTTAAAATTATACTATGCTGAAAAAAAGGAGATTGGAAAACATATTAGAAAATGGAAAGATATTCCTTGCTCTTGGCTAGGAAGAACCAACATTGTGAAAATGGCCATACTCCCCAAACTGCTATACAGATTTAACGCAATCCCAATCAAAATACCATTGACATTCCTCACAGATGTATATAAAACAGTCCTAAAATTTATTTGGAAACAGAAGAAACCTAGAATAGCAAAAGCAATTGTGGGCAACAAAGGCAAGGCAGGAGGCATCTCAATTCCAGACTTGAATCTATACTACAAAGCCACATTAATAAAATCAGCATGATACTCAAAAAGAAATAGACCTGAGGATCAATGAAACAGATTAGAAGATGCAAGCACAACTACAAAGCCACTCAGCCACCTAATATTTGACAAAGGGGCTAAATATGTCAACTGGAAGAAGGATAGCCTCTTTAATAAGTGGTGTTGGAAAAATTGGCTCTCCACATGCCAAAGACTGAAACTAGATCCATGCATATCACCATGCACAAAACTAAAGTCTAACTGGATCAAAGAACTCAATATTAAAACAGAAACACTAAATCTACTGGAAGACAAGGTAGGTAGAAGTCTTAGAGACATAGGGGTAGGCAGAGAATTTATGAACAAAATGCAAACTGCATGGGAAACACTTCAAAGAATCAACAACTGGGATCTCCTATTATTAAAAAGTTTCTGCACTTCAAAGGAAACCACCAACAGAGTGAAAAGAAAACCCAGAGTGGGAAAGAATTTTAGCCAGCAACCCATCAGACAAAGGACTTGTATCCAGAACATATAAAGGATTGAAAAACATCAAGCTCCCCAAATTCAAAGACCATCTCCAAAAATGGGCATCTGAGATGAACACACAGTTCTCAGGGAAAGATATTCAAATGGCACATAAATACATGAAGAAATGTTCACCATAATTTGTCATTCAAGAAATGAAAATTAAAACAACACTGAGATTTCACCTCACTCCAGAAAGAAAAACTGCCATCAAGAAATCAACTGATAACAAATGTTGGCGAGGCTGCGGGGAAAAAGGAACACTGCTCCACTGTTGGTGGGAATGTAGACTGGTGCAACCATTATGGAAATCCTTATGGAGAATTCTCAGAAGTCTAGGATTGGAAGCCCCATTCAATCCAGCTATTCCCCTCCTGGGTATTTTCCCAGAAGAACTGAAAAGTTCATATCACAGTGATATATGTGCCCCCATGTTCATAGCAGCACAATTTGTAATAGCTAAATCTTGGAAACAACCAAGATGCCCATCAACTGCAGAGTGGATGAAAAAGATGTATTTTTACACAATGGAATATTACTCAGCTATAAAAAGGGATGATCTTGAGGCCTTCAAATGTAAATGGAGACAACTTGAGACTATCCTCATTAGTGAAATAACTAAGAATCATATTATAAATATCGCACTGTGTCTGTAGTGTAAAAAGTGATAAGGAATATAAGAGTAATAAAACCCAAAATGTGTAATTGCTACTGTAAAAAAGAGAGGAAAAGAAAGTGCTCTAAGGAATATAACTGCATGTATGTTTGAATGTGTAAAATAGATGAGCATATTGCTGAATCTTTGTTGGATCTTTGAGCATAACTGTTTGCAGTCTCACTGTTTGAAGGTCTACTATGTATCCATTAATTTTGCAACTTGTATAACTACATCCAAGATGACAATATGTGATTTATCAATTAGTGATTTCTTAGTGTTTTTTTCTCTTTTTTTCTTTCTTTCTTTTAGAATTCTGTATTGTTGCTACCCTTTTCCTTTTTTTCTCTTTAAATAAAATTTAAAAAAATGAAAAGTACAGTAAGTTTTTAGACTAATACAAACCTTTAACTTTCTTCTAATGCAATATATTCCCACATTATTGTTCTTTTGAGTGGGCAGCAGATGTGCTTCCCAGAACCACCATAAAGGAAGAGATTGTCGGTTCAGGGAAGAATGTTAAGGACAGCCTCCTGCTGTCTCTTTCAGGGTTTGTCTCAGCTATGGATAGATGTTTTTCCTATAGGAATACCTTTCTGGTGACTAACTGTAGTGAGAATGGAGAGCTCAGCCATCAGCCTAGCATGAGACATGGTGATGAGCCATATTTACTCCAGAGTTCTGTTTGTGATTGGTGTACATGGAATTTTTAATAAACTTTACCAATTCTGCTTCCCCCTTTCACAGGTGATAATCCCTAATAAAAATTCTGCATGAAAAACTCCATACCAGTGTCTGCTATAGAAAATCCATCCTGTTATGTCTCTTAATATTTGAAGTTCACATTTATTCAGGGAACTTAACCTAAAATATAGTCTTAATGTTCTATCTTGTGCTTCAGTCACTTTGGCCAATTTCATTATTAAATGTCTTTATAGGCTGAAATTTCCATTTTTTTCCATTTTTTTATTTCTATAGATGTTCAGGCAAATGTGTGCTCCTTCTATGTTTCAAAGTCTATGAAACATTCCTGATTAGTAATAAGACACATTTCTATATTTGGAATGATTTCTGAGTCTGAGAATGGTACTATTGTAAAAACCAAGGCTTTTTCATTGAATCATAATTCCACAAGATAGGACCTGTGAACCCTGATGTTATTATTAAAGATAACTTAAAGATAGGAGGGTAAGAATATGAGCAGATAATTCAATGCAATCTGTCTTTCTGAGTGTTTTCTACTACAATTAGCTCAGCCATTATAAAACCCTTTATGTCTCATGTTCTGCATCGTCACCTGCATCTCCTCGAGAATAATTCTTTTCAGTGCCACATACTAAAATTCTGACTTTCAATGAGCTTTGTAAGCTTCTTTAAACCCCTCCTAACTCAATAAAATAGAATTGAACATTAATGATATTTTCGTTGACTATCTCCCAACAGTGTTCAGATAAAGTATGAAATAAATCTTTGTTTCCCATCCAGATCATTTCACTAGCTTTACTATTATTTAGAGCACTATCTATGTAATTCTTCTTTCTTACTCTGACATTATTGGGATGTTCTTTTTGTTTTTGTTGTAAGTACACACAGTCTTTCAAATTGAGGAATAGATGATGTCTCTAACACTAATAATGGAAAAAAGTGCTCTCTTGGCTGATTGTTGATTGTTTTACAAAATGATATGTATGTTAGCAAAATAGAAAAGAGATTTTTAAAATGTGTGGTGTTATCCCAGAGATAATGAGTGACAAAGATTGTATTATTTACCCTGAGACAGAAAGTCTCAGAGTCTATAGTCCAAAGACTGGTTTTCTGTCCATACTAGAATTAAATAATTTTTCTCTTATTTTACTGAATCCTGTACATTAAAATTATATTACTTTTGTAATAATTCTATACTAAAAGAAATATATATTCTGGTAAGCGCTCATTTTGTACTTTTATACACAGGCATACATGCACACATATGTATGTGACTGGCCCTACTTAGTATACTTTGCACAATCAAAAGCTACAGTGAAGCTTGGTTAAATTGAGACATGTGCTTTCCATATTCTTACAGTACTGCAGTAAAGTACGACTCAAATTTTTTTCTTCTAACATCCAACATAAAGTTTTTTTCTACAACCTCAGTCTAGGGAAATGGAGAAAATGTCTTAAAGAATATCTTACTCAAAATTTCAAGATCCTATTTGTCTCTGAAATGCTTAATTGTAGGATTATTCTGAAAGCATCACTTATGCTAGTAAAATGGAAGAAAGATTATGCATTTTACCAAAAGGTTGGTATCCAGTCTTCATGGACACTTCATTCTTTTATAATAAAAATAAAATGTTTTTTTTACTTTAAGAACAACCACTAATTTATAAGAGCAATTTCATTAATCTCATGGCTTCATTCAACTGTGGACATTTAAGCAAAGCAACACCCCTCAAAACAGCAGACCTAAAGACAAATTGCTCACTAGCTAGCAAAAATTCTCTTTCCAGTTGTTTTTAAAAAGTGGGTAAGAAGTGAAAAGCAGGATGCCTAGTGAATGTTAAATAACCAAGAATTTATTTCCACAATATAAAACTGCTAAGCTGCAAATAAAAATGACTATAATGAAGTAAGGGAGTGATAAAAGTTATAAATTCCCTTCTCTCTAATTGTTTGGCTCATGTTCCCTTAATATGCAATGAAAACTGTCATCTCTCTTGAGCTAAAGATTAGGGGAGTGGTAAATGATAAAAGTTACCTTTAGAAGCAAGGTCTTTGGTTCCCTGCATTTATCTCTCCAATACATATATTATTATGAGTGGCAAAAGTTAGCAGGTGTCGATTTCCCCCAGCAAACCGTGAACAGATAAAGAGCAGTGTTACGGTTTATATCTAGATGTCTGCGCAAAGCCTCACGTGCTCAAAGGTGGGTTTTGGGGGAGATGACTGAATTATAGGTGCATGATACTCATTGGTGGAATAGTCTACTGTTGAATTTATAGCTAAATGTGATTTGGGAGGTAAGCCTGGTTGTGTCAGTGGGGGAGTGGCCTGGAAGAGTATAGTTCCCTCTCTCTTCCCTTGATCTCTCTCTGCTTCCCATCTCATGAGCTGCTTTGTCTCTGCCATGCACCTCCAACATGCTGCCTTGCCTCACAGACAAGCTGACTATAGAATGATACCACTACAAACTGACAGCCAAAACAACTTTCCTCCTTTAAATCTTGATGTCTCAGCAACAAAAAAGTGACAAAGACAGGTAGTAATTTAATTATAGTTTTGTTCTAATATAAATGTTTAATATACTACCTAACTCATAGTAGGTACTTATTATGTTAAGTATTATTTTTAAACTTCTGACAAGCATTTCTTGGTAATAAACCCTACCCCCATTTCTCCCACTAATATTGTGCTGTGTAACATAGTTTAATTGCTCATTGAACTCTCTTCCCTTAACTCTCAAGTTTCCCTTAAACATAGATCTGGCCATATGACTGAATTTCTGTTCAGTGGAATATAAACAAAAATAATGCAAGCCACTTTCAGGCATAGGTTGTAAAACTGTCCTAGGCAACTCTGTCCTCTCTTCTTTTCTGTCTACTGACTAGATGCCGTATACTGCAGTAATGTCAAAACCCTTATATTGAAAGTAGCAAAGCCTGGGTTGCAGAAAGTGTGAGAAATATATTTTTATGGTGTCAAGACATTGGTACTTCTTGCCTTCACTGCCATGGCAGCCCCAGTTACTTTAACAGATACATATCTATAGCAACTTAAGTATATTATTGTAGTTTTTCCATGTCTTCGACATTTTAATGATGCGTCATATCATTTGTTGGAATGATGTTCAATTTAAAATTTTTTCTACTATGTTTAACTTTTTATTGTTTTGGTATTTATTTTTAATATTTATTGGTACATATTTGCAGTGCCTAGTGATTACATGCATTATGGAGAGTTGGTGCATGCATGTAATACACTGTAATTTTTTTCCATCTTCATCCTTTGCCTTTCATTCCCTCCATTGTCCTTCCATCTATTGGTCTATTTTCCTTTTGCAAATTGTATTTTATGTACTCTGTTGTTTTATATTGCAATTTTATAGTATGATAATGCTTCATCAACTTCAAAATTTTTTTCTAAATGTTCACATCCAGAAAAAATATTATCCTATATATTTAAATGAATAATTTAGTCAATATATGTGATATTATTTTGATGACTTGTTTGGTTTTTAAAATTTTTTTATTTTAAAGCAAATAAAACCAAGCAATATAAAAAAGAATAGTCAATCAAAACAAAACAACAGACATGATACAGGACCTCTAAACAAGATAAAAGGAAATCAATCATGACTACCATAATGACACCTGTTATCTTCAAAATAACTGTTCATACTATCAGGTATAATAAAATCAAACAATGTACAACAGAATAAAACCAATCAAAACAAAACAATGAAATCAATAAAGGACTTCAAAACAAGGTATTAGGAAAACAGCAATAGCTACAAAATGCCTCTTGCAATCTTCAAAGTAGCTGCCTATATCATTAGACATAGTAAAATCAAACAAAACAAAATACTGAAAAATCTATTAAAACAAAACAATGAAAGCAATACAGGGCTTCAAAACAATATAATAGTAAATTAATTAAGCCTACCATAGTATATTTTGTTATCCTTGAAATAGCTGCCCATGCCATCAAATATAATAAAAACAAACAAAACAAAACAGAATAATGCAAAACTAAATAGAACAATGATGGGATGGGGATTTAGCTCAGCAGCATAAGTGCCTGTCTGGCAAGCATGATGTCATGAGTTCAATCCCCAGTACCAAAATAAATAAATAAAATAAATAAACAATCAGAACAATGAAAGCACTGCAGGGATTCAAACACAATAATAGATTAACAATGACCACTGCCTTCCTTTTTAAACATTTCCTCCCCTTTCACTTTCACAATGTCTGTTGTACATTTTGGATACCACTAACTCTTTTAGTTTTTATACTGGGGAGACAACACCATGTTCAACCATGTGACTCTGAACCATTTCAACCATGAGCATGATCTCAAGTTATATCCATTTACCTATAAGAGCCTCAAGGTTATCTTTCCTTATAGCTAGGTAGTTTTCCATTGAATAAAAATACCATATCCTTCTTATCCATTCTGTAGTTGATGGGCAAGCTACCCCTACATTTTTCTGGTTCCCTGTCACATAAGTATGCTTTCTCCCCTTTGATTTTCAGTCTATGAATTTTCTTTTGAGTTAAATATTTTTCTAGTATAAATCATATTGATGCATCATTATTTTACAGTCATTGAATTGTTATATACTACTTCCTTATTATTTTTAAGAGATCTTTATTTTAATGATCGGTAGCTGAAAATCTGTCTTCAAGGTCTGAAAGTCTATCTTCAGTTTCTTTCAAGTGGTTTTGCCAGGTTTCAATGGAATTTCCTAGATAACTTTTTGAATATGTTTCATGCATTCTAAATCTTTTTTTCTAAATCTTTCTTATATTTTTCATTTAAAATTTTCCTCATTTTCCTATGCTCTTTTAGTTTTTTTAGCTATATCTTCTTTAGAGATGGTTAGTAATTCTTTTATTATTTTGTCCATTTATACTTTTCCCTGAGATAGTATTTCTGTTCCAATTTTTTATAGCCTCATGAAGTTGTTGTTTTTTTTTTTTTTTTACTTTGGGTGTGCAACTCACACTCTCTTCCCTGTTTATATCTCCTGGACTTGCTCTACATGGGTTGGAGGCCAGAGACTGTCTTTTGTGTCTTCATTTTGATATTTTCCTTGGTTCTTCTGGACTAGTGGGTAGTGGGGTCCTAGGTACTTCCCATGTTGACTACACTTTCTGCAAAGCATGACTGTTTGTTTCTCCTGGTCATTGCTGGCTGTGGGTTTTCAATGGTGGCCATTGAATGCACTGGTGCATGGCTAGCTACTGCTTTTCTCAGTCTGCACTGGATACCAGTAGCAAGAAGCACCCCAGATGGTGGCTGGTGTTCACGCAGGGACAGGGCTGGCTGTTGCTTTCTGGACCTAAGCTTGTTGCCTGAAAGACGCATCCCTGATGGCTGATACCTTGTTTTCATAGTACAGCACGTTAAATATGGAAAAATCTATTTTTTTGTATCTTAATGTCCTACACTTTGCAGAAATCCTAACCATGTGGCTTATATCCCATAACACAACCTACTACTGATCCCTTGGGTAAAGAAATTTTAAATTCAATGCCTAAGAAAAAATAACTTTATTTGTCCTCAATGTACTGAACATACAAATCCAGTTCTATAAGTTATCCAATTTTGAAATGTTTTACCTTTAATTATAAGTCACCCATTCAAAGACCCTCACAAGCCTGAGATAATTATTATCTTGAATCCAAGCTTCAAATTGGTGAAACTTGGCTGCTATATCATGTGACATGCTACCTAAGTTTCCTTCATACTTCATAGTTTATTCATATTTGTATAATCTATATCTTATTCCCTCAGATCCCTGCTCTACATGAGATGTCTTATTTTTAAGTAACCCTGAAAGACTTCCCCAGAATAATTTTAATTGTCTAATATTTTTACTACCTAAAAGTATTCATATTTTAACCAAGCATTTTAGAAAGATGATGTTTTCTGAAGGTAAAGAAGGCTAGTATGTTTCTCATTGCTTAAAATTTTTTATAATTCATTTTCAACAACAGTACATGTATGGTATTTACATTTACATAGAATTTATCAATGTGTGAAAATTTGTGTTTAGAGTTTTGAGTCAAATTTGGGACTCTTTCAACCAATATATCTTTGCATAATTTTTCTGCCGCTCCCTTTTCTAGAAGTCCGTTTAAATGTACATGTATTAGACACTTGGACATTGCTCTGTATGTCACTGATTATCTATTTAATTTGTTCAGATTTTTCTTGATATGGTTCATTTGTGATGTATTTATTATTTAAAGCTATGATAGTATTTTGGTTTAATGTTCTTTTTTTTCCCGTGCAATATTTAAATTTATGTTAAGGCTATCCAGTAAAGCTTTCATCTTTTGACCTTTAGATATATTTATTTTAAAAGATGTTTTCTTATTTCAATTTTCATTATTTTCATGTTTTCCTTTAAATTCTTGATCATACTTATAACAGCTCTTTTAACATCCTTATATGGTCATTATATCTTTTCCACCAATTCTATTTTAACTGGCTGGGTTTTTCCTAGTTGGTTCCTGTTTGATCAGAGGGTATATAGATAAACTCCAAGTGTCCTGCCCAGCAGTATCTTGTTATTGCATAATCCTTTCCCTGCTCACACTTCAAATAAAAGGTATATTTAGTTTTCCTCTTGAGTGAATAAATATTTGTGTGTTTCTTTATCTGGAAAGTTATTGGGATTTTTCACATGACAAATAAGAATTTTTCTCCTCGTTTAAAGAACATGCCTCAGGCCTTTGTGAACTAGATATGCTAGTTTTGTTTTATTAATTTCTCATTTGTATTATATACCTTTAATGGTGATGAGTAAAATTATTTGTACTTTATACACCTTTGAAAAGAATTGATCAAATCAGTCAAGATTGTGTTAGTTTTGCTTTCTTTAAAACCACAGGCTACAGGAAGAGGGTGACCTCACAGCTGGTGGCTCCAGTAGCAAAATGGGCGACCTGGGAATAGAGATGGAGAAACCTAGATAGCATGCCAAGACCTCTAGCTGATCATGTGAGTCTTTCTGCTGGGATACCTGGGAATCAGATGGACCCTACTGGAAGTCACTGATTCAGATTTTTCTCCCCAACATGCTCCTTTGCCTGGTAATCGAAGATTCTCAGCCTGAAAGCCAGGTTTTAGAACCCGATTCTGATCTTGCTTTGGTATGCTTTTCTGACACAGCCTAAATCTACAACCTCACAAAAAGCAAACAAACAAAACAACAACAACAAAAATATTCAAAGAACCCTGTGTTCAATATTGTGTCCAATCCTGAACAGACAGCTGTAGAAGGACAAAGAGACAGTAATAGTGAGTTCAGTGAACATTTGAAAGAAATCAAGGCTGCATATAATCTGGATTGTTCTCATTTGGATATATGTGATTCCATTAGTCAGGGCAATAAACTGTTACTCCAGCTGAACAAGGCAAACAGCATTCTGAAAATATCACTGGGATCTGTTCCTTCTATGGGGGAAGAGAAGTAAGATGATTTGGAACAGGAGAAAGAAGTGGAAGAATATATTTCATTTGATAACACATACTCCCTTGATGCTGAAAATCCTGCCTCATAACTGTTGGACTTTGAGGTCCAGAACTCTCCCAGATGATGAAATATTCAGAAATGAACAGAAGCTGAGATTTTGTCAACATTGGAATATTCGTTCAATGAGGGAAATAAAACAGCTCCTTCTCCTTTAAGGGAGGAAGTTGGGTATTCATGGTCTTCCACACCTGCTACCACTCTGCACTTCCTGTAGAAGAAATTGCTTGTTCAGCAGAGGCTTTCCACTAATTTCTCAGATCTGCTGCTCTTTGCAAACTACCTGTTGTATCATTTCTAGCAGTCTCACTAAACAAGAGGGGAGAAAAAATGTGTGAGTGGATAAGTCAGTGTTATCTGAGAACTTTTTCACAGAAAACTCCAAGCTGACAAAGCAGTACAAATAAAAATATACCTCTCCTGAGTGTACTATATCTTCAAAAATTTAACAATCGTGTCTCAGAGCACACTTGTCTTTACCCCTGGATCCCTTCCTATCCTATCCCAGCCTGAGTTTTCACATAACATTCCATCAATAAGTTTGGACAGAATTATTAAATGATGGGAAGACATTTGAAGATTTTTATAACTCATCTTTGACTCAATTATTCTAAAACTTCGAATACTGAATCATAGAATTGTACTGAAGATCTTGGGCTGTGTTTGACAGGGACTCATGCAAATTGATACTTTCTATAAGTGAGTATATCTAGTCCCCAAAGATGGAGAACTTGAGTTCTCACAGGATTGATAAAGATGGAGAAAACACACAAAGCAAAGTTACTGAATTCTTGCCTCAAGTTCTCAATTCTAAACTTGTTCCTGCTGAAAATGATAGTATCCTGATGAATCTAGAAGTGGACGGTCAAGCATAACTGAGTCAAACTGATGACAAAACAAAAGGAGATGACACAGAAAACAGAGATCACATCAGTGTTTTAGGCATGGTTGCAAAGGCAGAGAGAGAACTATAGCAGAAGGCATATGTATTGATCTCACATGTGATTCAGGGAGTCATGCAATTCTTTCTCTAGCTATTCAGACTGAAACACTTTGTAGCATCTTAGATCAGGAGAAAGCTGCGCAAGTTATAGAACACCAGACTGAGGAGGGGTCTTTAGGGTCTAATGTAGAAAAGATCCCTGAGATTCCTTGTGAAAGTATATTGTATATTTCTCTGATTGAAATTCAGTCACAAGCATTGTGTCTTCAAAAGGAAAGTCCCAAAAAAGAATGCCTAGAAACTATGGAAATTGAAACCAGTGGGATTGGTATTGATTCCCCTATGAAACTACCAATACTTGAGCAAGATTCAGAACATAAGGTTCAGGAAGCATGGAAGGAACCTAATTCAGACAATTCGAGTGTTTTAATTGTAGATATAGAGACGCCACATCCCAGAGATGATGTTTCTTGTGAAACTTTGGAGGGAGTGGAAAAATGTTTATATTCTCAGTCTTGGGAGGATGTTGCTACAGAAATAGAATAACACACTAAGAATGGATCAGATCCCCAGGAAGAGAAGAATAGAAAATATGAGGGAAACATGAAATCAGCTACTACAGAAAAGGAATCTTTGGAGGAAGATTAAGCACTGGTTTCCTTGCCTTAAGCGAAAACAAGTGAACCACCCAGATCTGACCAGGAGATTCAGCAGCACAACTTCAAGAGAAAACAGAAGACTCCAAAATGGCCAGTGCAATGCAGCTAGGCTCAAGTGGAAAGACCCAGAAGCCTTTACCCATGTTTCATAGAACTTCTGTGAAAGTTCTAATGAAACCCTATTTCATTTAAATTTGGTTATAGAAGGTGATATTATTCCACCATTGACTGGTGAGCCCTAACTTTTATTTGGTACCTAAAATTGGAGCCCAACAGACATGTGCAGTACTCCTATTGATACTAGCAATTATACAGAAAGCACCATATCAACCAGTGTTGTCATGTTGGAAGATATGGTAGAGACCAATGATACTATACTTGAAAGTAAAAAAGGGGATTCTGGAACTGCTCCAGAGTTGGATGAAAAATTGTGTTGAAGAATGGAACTGATCAGTCCTGAAACAGAAGCCAGTGAAGAATGTTTGTAATTAAATCTCGGAAAACCTGCAACTGATGAAAAAAAAAATCCCCCTGTTGTTGCTGAGGCCATTACCAGTTCCCAGAAGATCCTGTCTGTGTTTAGCTCCATCTGTGAAGCCCAACCAGAAGATAAAGTTTGAGGTGAGACTCTTCTCTTTGCCCCCAGCAGAGGGAACCTGCTTCATTTTCCAAGCACTAAAGAAGAAAGGAAGCAAGATTGGTGATGACAAAAGGATTAGGCAAAGTGAACAGTCTATTAAGACTGTTAGTCTTATTGAGGACCCTGTTTCTCCTGCCTTGAACAGAGGTCCAGAAAAGGGATAACCAGCCTGCAAAAAGAAACAATGCAGATGGCTGTACGGGAAAGCTAGAAAGAACAGGATACCAATCAGGAAAGTCATGTTGGAAGTGTAGGGCCTTGATTGGAAGTCCTATCCAAAATAACGTAAGAATCCAAACCATGGAACATTTCCTCTGAGTCTCAGAAACTCAGCAGCAACCAATACTTTTAAGAATGTATATGAGCAGTGCACCAGCATAGTGGACTAGAACACTGGAAAGCAGGATGTCATGGTACAGACTGAGAGGGGTAGTGGTTAAAAACCTATCAGTGATTCTGAGGATTATATATCCACTCCATGGCCAGGGAGAAGAAAGGTTTGTTATGCCTGAGCCTCAACATAGCTGTATCTTGCATTGTCACATTAAAGTAACCCATGGAGAGATCTAAGAAACCAATTATAGAGCATCAGGAGTGTGAAATTCAAGTGTACCCTTCACAGATGGGGGTTTCTCAGGTCTAGGGGATATCAACTCCTTCTCTTTCAAGACATCCAGCTTTCACAGTACATCGCATGGAACAAGTCTCTCACACCAATGGCAATTCAGGGATAGGAGCCAGAACAGTAAAGGGAAAAACCAGTGAGACAGAACCCACAGATTTTGCTTTATCCATTTTGCCCCATGTACCAGACTCTATCAGAAGAACAGATACAGGTGCTAGTGCTTTACCTCACAGTCGCTCTTCAGAGATACCTTTCCAGAACACTGCTGCCTCCTTTGAGGGCTTAGTGCCTCTTCTATGGGAACAGTTGTGTAGGGCTCTGTCTTATAACCAAATAGTCATTCAGTGGCTACTTTTACTCTGGAAAAATCACAAAAGATGTTGGAGATTGGAAGTACATATTGAATTTTGATCATGGACATCAGTGTGATGTGTTGAGCAAAGATGTTCTCTTGTGTGACCCTCTCATGCTGGATACTGATATGACTGCCCTCTCCTTGAATACTTCAGTGTAGGAATAGTGAAAAGGCATAGGAAAGAGTCTTGGGAGCTTTATTACAGCATTGAAAAAGAGGGCCAAAGACAGCAGTATAAGCCAATAGCTGTCATCCTGTCTTTGGAGCAAGGAAAAGGACCAAGAAAGCAATATAAGCTTGATCCTTATGAGGCAGTGACATTCCTCACAAAGGTGGCAAACAGCAACTTAAAACAATTTGGTGGATGGTAAGAGGAAAGAGCACATTAACATCAGCTCTTTAGCCACTCCTACTGTCTACAGCATTAGAAACACAACCCTGAAAGATCACAGGATGTTCTCTGGGTTCCCTGGGAGTTCTGTCAGGAAAAGAAAAGTTATCATTCTGTAACCAGCTCCCTCTAAATCTGGTGTTCTTATTTTGAGGCTATGAATATTGAAGCTGACAAAACAACAAGCAGCAAGTGGTGGGGAATGGCCAAAAGTGTGTTTCTTAGAAATAATAAAAGAAAAGGGGGAATTATTGTTGGGGAGGGGTTAAAAACTTGTTTAAATCCATTGGCCTTTTATACAGATTTCAGGACACACCTACATGATAAAAGGCAGGGATGCCTCTCAGTTGCCCATAGGGCTTTGATGTCCAGAAAGCAAGCTGCTTCGTTTGCATTTTACTCCCTTGAAAGTCTCTTCCTTTTGGTTAAGGACCTTTTCTTTGTCCCTTGCATTCCATTAGGCCCTGCCGGTGAGTTTGTTTAATTATTTTGGCCCTTTGGTATGTTAACTCACTGGAGCCCTGACTTTTAGCTTTAGTTTTGCTACTCAGGATCTTTACCCTATCTGCCTTACTTTAGGTTAACTATTCAGGATCTGTGCTCTGTCTGCCTTACTTCCTGTGTCTGTTGGCTTCAACTTCAGAAGATCATTCCCCTGCCAAGTGAGGCCACAAGTCTTCCACTTTAAACACAGTGCGTTGGGGGCTGGAGAATTTGTGAGCCCTTGTAAGATTAGAGGCAACACAGGCAAACTCTATTTTAGAAGAGCAGAGGGTGTCTTTGTTCCTCAACCAGACCTTGTTTTGGGGGATATGCCTTTCAGCTTATTATGGTCACAACAAATAAAAACTTGTTCAGTTGTACCAGATCTTGATACAAAAACTAGTGAGGAAGAGTTACAATTTTTAGAAATTTCTCCTTTCAACAAGTAGTACACAGGATCCTTGAGTCAAGCTTCAACTGGCAATATCTTTGAAGATTTCAAAGAAATTCAATGTAACATGGTCTACCAGTATCTCCTAATTACTCATCAGCACTGTCGAACCTGGAAGTACTTTCTGTGCCTTCCCCATGGGATTCTTTGTATATCTCATGTCCGGGTCCATGACAGCTGCCATGCTAAGTAGCTCCAAAACTGCTATAATAATCTGTTGCCAGCTGAGTACAGCCTTGAGAAACAAAGAATGCTGGATTGGCAACCCCATGAAAACCCTTTCCAGAATCTAAAAGTAATCTTGGTGTCAGATCAACAACAGAACTTCCTAGAGTTCTTGTCTGATATCCTCATGACCTGAGGTGAGGGGTAGCCTCTGGGAAGCAGCACCATTCAAGTGTCCATAGCAAAGACATTGCGTTAGGTGTATTTGATATGGTGGTATAGAATTTCTTGTGCTCAGCCTCAGTGCTAAAGAAGTGTGCAGAAGTATTGCAGCTGTCTGTGCTGTTACAAGAATGGGTGATCCAGTGCCTCATTATTGGGGAGAGAGTTGGATTTAAGCAGGAATAAAAATACAAACACCATAAAGTTTCTCAGGAAAGATACTTAGTCTTTCTGTTTTAATTCCCTATTATTGTAGAGATTGTATTTTAACCAGGTTTTATCTGTTGTGTAAGTGGATTCTTTGTGTAGATCTCATATATATTTGTTTGCTAGATTTTTATGACAAAATAAATGTTGAATCTCTTTGGTTTAAAAAAGAAAAGCTAAAGGTATTATTTATCTCCTCTGACACACAATTTAGGATTATGCCTTACATACATGAACCAATAAAATTAATGACTATCATTAAGTTTTGCCATGTCATGGGAGATATCAGAAGTTTTGTAGATATACTTGTCATGGTTTATGTCAGCGGCCCCCAAGCCTTACGAATTATGGACTCAACCAAATCTAGCATTCATGATTGGTTTGTTGTCTAGAACTCAGATTGGTGGTATGAGTGTTTTACCCACCCAGGTGTGCAACCAGAATATGATGTAATGGCAGGAAAAAGGTGTGTCTCTCTAGCTCTCTTGTAGTTTGCACTTTGCTATTTGCAGCCAGCCATGAATGGCGGCCCACCATGCCACCCTATCACTTGGAGCCATCTTAGTATGAACTGAAACCTCCAACCTGTAAGAAATAAACCTTTCCTTCTTTCATGTTGGGCATTGGGTATTTTGTCTCAATGACAAGTAAAAAGTAACCAAGGCAAAACTTAATTTGTTGGACCTTATGAAATTGTTGTATTGGGCTTTGGGTGCATGCTTTAAATTGGTGCATGTGTGTGCTTAGTAATTTTTATTAAGTGACTTATCTAAAACTAATCAATAGTATCACCCTTAGTGTTGTTTCCCACAAGGAAGTTGAGATCCAAAAGTCAAAACACATTCCATGTCATCTAATAGTCAAGATATGAAATTAGAATACAAAACTTGATCAATTGAAACTTTAAAACCAAACTCTTCCCTTTTCCTGAAATCTTTTTTTTTTTTGTTTTGTTTTGTTTTTTTTTGAGACAGAGTCTCTCTATGCAGTTCAGGCTGGCCTTGAGCTCACTTTGTAGCCCAGGCTAGTCTTCAACTCACAATCTTTCTGCCTCAGCCTTCTGAGTGCTGGGATTATATGCATGTGCTCTCCTGATATTCTTTATGAAAATAAATAAAACAGCCTATACTTAACACCATAGTACCATTCCCAATACCATCATACAACCCCAAAACCATAAATCCACTTAAGCTATATATGAATTATTATATTGTTTTAGATTCTTTATTGCACTGTTTGTATAGTAGCTTCTAGTGATCATTAAGAGGGTACACAAAACAAATTGTAAGTTATTACAATAATCTCAATTGTTAAAAATTGAGAACCTATGCAACTGGCTTAATAATCAGCATTTCCTAGAAAAGGTTCACTCCTATTTTTATTTTATTCAAGAAATTTTATTACTGTTTTGTGGAAAATATACCTAACATTTTATGGGTATCAGAACACATTTCAAATAACTAATTTGATAACTAAATGTCATAGAAACAAAGTAAATAAATGAGGAAATAATAAGAAAACAAGACAGCAGAAATTCCCTTTTCCTCCTAAATCACTCCTTACTTCAGAGAATAAGGGAAATGCCTGAGATGCTAAGATGGTTTTTGTGATCTTTCTGTCTTACTGCTGAAAACCATAGGTTTATAAAATTTCCTTTTGATCTCCCACATGGAAATATATTTGTTTATTTTCTGGTTGTTTGAAGTTGAAAGTTCCTCATTGCATTTTAGAAAACAAGTCATATCTTAGTGTGTTCTGTGGCTTAGAGAAGATTTAGAGTGCTGTCCTGCAGATGTTCTAAACTTTGGAACCTTTTGCTCACAATCTTCCTTTACCCTGATAGTAATGAGCTGATAGGTATGAGCTGATATTTCCAAAGAGATAAGGAACCATTGCCCCAAAGGCAATTGCAATTAAATAAAACAGAGACTCTGAAATAATATAATGTAATGCTAGCCAGTAACTCACACAATCTCTCTTTTGTGGAGATCCTAAAATAAGTAATATTTTTGACACAAATATCACTTTCTTTTAGATTCTGAAAGAAATTCCAGGAATCTAAATATTTTCAAGTAAATACAAATGTTAGCAGTTTTATAGTGAGCATACAAATAAATTATTAATACATATGTCTCTGTTAGTTCATAAATTAATGTCTTCTGGATGCCACTTAATTTGGAAAATAAATTATAATATTCCTTTCACAGTGTTCAACTGCCTCCTGTTGCTTAAAATAGAAGGGAATCAATGCAAAAGTCTCCCTTCTTCATTCTGTCCTGGAGTACAATTCTGAAATCTAACATTAACTACAATTTCCATTTTATTAAAACATACAAAAGTATATCTTATTACTGAATAAGAGCAAGCGTAGTCCTACCCCATTCTGTCACAACAAAACATTCTTGTTGGCAATGCATGTAAGTTTGAATAGTTCAAGATACTGAAAAAATTTGTTATGCTTTCATAGGAAATTGCTGTGCACTCTAGAATTATTTATTTCCAAGTAATCTTCACTGAATTTATTTATTCATTTATCTCAGAAGAAAGAATCATACATATTAGTGACTTTGGAGCATTTTATTTAATATGTGTACTTATTTAAGTTATTTACACATTCAAACTAGGAATCCAATTCTGTATACTTCAGAATTCACAAACCAGGAATTCTTCTGTCACACTTTCATTATGCACGGCATGAAGTGAATGCTAAAAGATATAATCTCTGCTGCCAAGCTGTCTGGATTCAATTAAATTTCAGTTACTGCTCATGCTGTTTAAGCAAGTCATGTCATTTCATTGTGTCTCAGCTTCTTTTACAAAAAAATGGAGATAATAGTACTACAAATGTTTACAGTCCTTTCAATAAGTGAACACATGCAAAATACTTAGTGTACCTGCTGAATAAGAAACACTAAGCAGGTTTTAGCTCTCACAATCTTCTTTACCTACTACTGTACCTTTATTCCAGGACATTGAGTGAAGCAACTTTCTGATTGGCTAAAATGAACAAAAGGGAACATTATTCATTCTACTTTCATGTTTCTGCCCTTATTATTTTTTAAGCAAAAGCCAACTTGATAATAATTATGTTTCTGTACTGAATTATGTGTCCATATTGATATACAATGAATATTTATATATCTGAATATAAAGGAAATCTTTAGTTTGGTTTTGTAATTCCCCAGAAAATAAATCCAGTTGTGAATCAAGCTTGTTTCACTTTCTAAAATATAAAGTAAAAGATTCCTTTCAGATCAAGTAGGAATTAATTGCCAGTATCCTTCAGAAATGTTCTAGTCATGGTCTCCTTCTATGTACTAAAGGCATTTTACATGTGTAATTAGATATGTGTATTAGTGACATCAGTGACTGCTTAATCAGCTCCTAACAGTAATAGCAAATAATATGAGAAAATGGATTTAAGAAGTCTAAGTTTTACTTACAACTGTTTAGTTCAATTTTGTTACTTTTTTTAGAGGTTACACTCTATCTCTTGCTAATCGTTTAATCCCTGCCCAGAGCATTTATCTTCATTTTACACTGCCTCTTATAACCCTAAGGTTATTGACTCAGAGTATCTTTTAATTTTTGCTCATAAATCAACATATCTTTATCACATTACTGCAATTCTTGAGTTTTTAAGAGTTGATAAGGAAAATGTTTCCCAGGATTATGGCCACTTAGTTAAGCCAGATGATTAGAACATACTAATGATGTTAAGGCCATGAATTTGATTTTTTTTTTCTTTTTTGAAGCAGGATTTCACTGTGTAATTTAAGCTGGGCTTGAACACAGTGTGTATCCCAAGTTGCCGTTGAACTCACAGAGATCATCCTGCATCAGCCTCTATGTGCTGGGATTATAGGCATGGATCACCATGTCCAGTCAGTTTGATTCTTATAACAGCCAATTAGGTTTGCACTTGTATAACTTTAAACAAAAAGGAGATTTATTGAGTAGGCAGAAAGCCAGCTCCATACTAAACACACAAAAATAAGCAAACAATAACAAAACATACTTGGATGAACATGTGTCAAGTTCTAAATTAGTATCTTTGTTCATGCAATCATTAACTATAATAATGCTAGTATAACTGTCTTGTTTTTACTTGTTTATTTCTGGATCTCTTGACTCTTTTCCCCCAAAATATCATCTGCTTATGTAGGAAAATCTTTGGCAGTGTTTCAGATGTGCTTACAAAAGATATTTTCATATTCGTCCTCTTCAGGCCCCAAGAAGACACACACTACTTCTGTCACTGTTGTCATGCTGACTTGTGGCACCATGATTCCTGCTTAGATTGATTGTTTTTTTGTGGTACTGGAGATTGAACCCAAGGCATTTACACTGAGTTATACCTATGGCCTATTTATTTATTTATTAGTTCGGGAGTCATGCCAAGTCACTAAATTAGTCCACCTGAGCTTGAACTTGCCTCAACCTCTCAGAGTGTTACAGTTACAGTTGTGTACCACCACAACCAACAGTTGATCACTGCTTGTGTTCTCTAAAGCAGCAAGTTTGTGAAGAGCCAAAGTAAGCCCTAAGGCCATTTCAAGTCTTACTGTATCAGTGCCATTTTGGGTATAAGTGGAAGAGTGCCATTCTGCCCACTACTTATTCCACTTTATCTTCTGGATACTGAATGAACATTGCTTGTGACTCTATTTATTTCCTTATTCACATTGTAAAAATAGCTTCTTTGACTTCTGTTCCAACCTTGCCCTGCATAGGTTTCAGACACCAATCTTTAAGATTAAATGGGACACCCAATACCATATTGGCTACATTATACTTTATTTCTTCAGGAACCTATGCAAAAATTGGACAAAAATATCATTCTTCCTACAGCCCACATATAATGTAACTCTACCAATTAACCATAGCCATACAAACTTACCTCAACTCCAACTGTGGACATACCAAGTTTCAAGCTAAGAGTTCTACTACATATTAAAAGCAGGAAACCTCAAAAATTTGTATGAAGACTGTGTTTTTTTTTTCTGGGATAAGCTAACTTAGAATAAAATATACTTTATACTTGGATTTCAAGGAAGCAATAAAGACATTGATTTGTAATTGTGGCCCACAAGCTACATCCCTGTCTTCTCTCAGCTGTTGGCTTGATGTCTGGATTTAGTCTCAATAAGGTCTCCTTTTGCTTAAATTATTTGATCTTATACAGAAGATTCCCTTGAAGAGAGAGTGAGTTGTCCAACTAGCTGTCATCTATAACTGGGTTTATATGAAGGCACTGGGCATATTTTGATAGAAAACTAGCAGGTAAAACTTAAGCTCATCCCAAGTAGGCAGAGTATGTGTTCCAGAGGGAGGAAAAGTAAAAGACAGCTAGGCTGTGAGTAAGAAGATGAACCTTCATACTCACTGTGCTGTATAGTGCCTTATAAGGAGCAAGCATTTGATAAAGGACACTGCTTGTGAGTCAAATCTCAGACACTGCATTCTACATCCTACATAAGGAAGCAGTATTTATTTTTCCAAATATTATCTTGATTTCTTATAAAAGGATATGTTGTTTCTCTTATTTATAGGCATTTTGCCAATTCTTTCTTCTCTCATCTTTACTCCCATCTTATTGAGAACAACAAAACAAAATAAAGCAGAGATTTCACTATAAACTTATGCTCCATGACATCAAATAAGAGAAGAAAAGGGCATAATGTCCAGAGCAAGTTTCTAGTTTTCATTATCAAGTGTTCAGTAGGGCCTCACAGTTTTATTATGGATCTGACTCAAGTGGGTTGCTTTTTTTATTTTTATGACATTAGGAAAGTTAGCTCATCATAATTCACTTGATCCAGAGAACCCATCATCCCTAAAGCAATTCAGTTTTAAAACATTGAAAGAAATTTTATTCTCTAGATAAATGTTAGTACTAGAAGATTTTACCTATGAGATATCCCATGTATGAACCCTTAAAACAGTTCTACTATCTCATAGTACTCAGACAGGTTAGAGACCTTCATACTGTACAGTCCCTGACATATCAATACTTACCATTCATAAATATGCAGCCAAGTAAAATAAACATCAATATTCACAACTCACCATCAGAAGCTACTAAGATTCCCTTAGAAGCCAGGCCTGAAGTGAAGAAGCACTGGAAGAAGTCATCTTTATCCTTATTTGCTTTGAAATCCTTGGCCTAGGGTAGATGAAAAAGAACAGGAGTTACACAAGCAGCCATACCGGTTGCCTGAGGCAGGGGCTTCTATTTCTTATAAGGCACAGCTAATAGCTATCAAATCCAAATGTACTTAATAATTCCACCAGCAGAGAGGAATCACTATTTTTCAAAAAAACAAACACCTGATAGGTGATGTTCATTATTGCCATTTGAAGGTCATGCATATAAAACATACATATGAAATGCTAAAATTCAGAGCTATTTTCTCTCACAATTTGGTAGATAGAGTGTCTCTGTTTAACATTGCCTCTACCAAACAGCTTGGCTTTTCCTCTTGAGTTATTGCCTAATCCCTTCTCCTCTTTTGATCTTTGATAAAATATATTTCTTTAAAATAATGGTGCTATGCAGAGATAAACAGATGATTCAAGGTTTCATATCAGAAGAGAGACATAGATTTCACAACCACCAAATGGACAATAGCTAGTGAGGTAAAAAGGCAACAAAAGATATCAGGTATGGAGTAAAATAACAAGCTGATTGAGCAGAATAGTACTTCATTGTTCCAGAGATTTCCATATAGACATGGGCAATGGAGACCCCTGGAGGCATTTGCTTGGACCCCTCTTGCTCCTCTTCCCATTATGCAGAATTGCTCTGAATCTCACTGGCTATATTACACCTCCTTTGGTGCTGTAATGGTAAAAAGGAATAGGCATGATTTCAGGTAAAGGATTTCTTTACTGAGGTACTAAACCACCTAAACAATTTTTTATGACCTGAGATGAAATTTGAAAAAGCAGAACTATTTTGAAATTCTATTGCATAGCATAGTTATTTTAGTTAATAATGTATCATATAATTCAAAATAGCTGAAACAGTGGATTTTTAGGGTTCTACACTACAAAGAAATGATAAATATTTGAGGTGATGGGTATGTTAGCTAACTTGATGTGATCATTACACAACTGTATACATGTATCGAATATGATATTGCACTCTATAAAAGATACTATTTTTCAATTTAAAATAAAACTTAAATATACTCAGAAGCCATATAACATGAGATGTCTTAGGCACCTTAATTTTAGGCCTCATAATCAGGATGTCAGGTGAGTAAGAGTTTATGTCTGTAATTAAGAGAAGTCTGTTCTTGTCACCCAGAGGATTTTACTTGATTTTCAGGATTTTCTGTAAAAGAAGGGGCTCAATTAGAGGATAGAAAGTCTCCCATGCTCAAATTATGGCCTTCCTCATCATCAAAGATCTGAGGTCTTTCTCTGCTCATAGTTTTTTTGCACAGTCCATTAATAATCCATCAATCAATAATTATTCAGTGCCTACTATATCCCATACTCTATTTTAGTTCTTGGATATAAAGAAAAATCTTTAGTTTTATATTAGTGACAAATTAATCATATAAGAAGCAAGTAAAAAAAACCAAATAGATAAATATGTGTCTTCTCTAAGGGTGGTAATTGTTAAGACTAAAACTGAAGTAGGGTAAGGTAAAAGAGTAATAATAATGGCTATCATTTTAGATAGGGTAATCATAGAAGGTCTTTTGGTGAATTTAGCATTTGATTTTTAGCTACATACATTTATTGAGCACCTATCGTGTCAGTCACATGAATTAACTCCTGTCTTCATTAAAGTCTTCTGAGATATTCATTATTATCCTTGTTTTACAAATGAGGAAATTGGATACAAAAGAAGTTAACTTCCTTAAGGAAACATAGATAGTATGAGATGGAATTGCAGTTTGAATTTAAGCATCAGGCATGGAATTCTGTCCTCATCACCAAAATGGCATGTGCATTTGGGACTCTGTCTAAAACAGAGCATTGTACATATTTTCTCATTAGTTTTGTGAGGTGTGAACAGATCTATGCTAAAGAAGCAATTACTGAAGCAGAGAAATGCAAACTCCTGGCAGAGAGACCTCAGAAAGGAAATGGGAATGAAATATCAATATTTGAGTATGTAGTATGTATAGCTATTTTACACCTTTAATCATAATTAATATATTAAGGTATTCATAAACATACCTGCTTTGAAGGCAACCAACATGAAGTACAGAGTGGCTAAGAAAATTATCTAATGTCACACTGGAACAAAAGTCTAAAACTATAAATTTGGGTTATAGCAGCAAAATTATAGCAGCAAAGTTCATGTGCTACATACCATGTTGTGTCCAGGAAGAACAAAAAGAAACATGAGGAAATCTGATGTATAGTATATGAAGACGAAGTGAGAAAAAGGGAAGGCCAACAAAATAAAGACAATAAAGTGTAGAGAGCCAGAGAACTGACAGTGGCTTGGACATTGTTTCATTCCCAACCTCTTCTCCCATATAAAATATTTAGTTTATTTGGGATAGTACAGCAGAAATACTATGAATTGGGTGACTTATAAATAAGACATAGTTTCTCATAGTTCTAGAGGTTCCTTCATAGATCCTACCTTCTCTCTGCATCTTCAGATGGTAGAAAGAACAAGCAAGCTCCTTCAAGTCTCTTTTATAAGGACATTAATCCTATTTATGAAGAGTCTGCTTCCTAAAAACACTTCCTCTTAATATGATTCCACTGGCGATTAAGTTTCAACATATGAGTTTGTGGAATTAGCATAAACATCCAAAGGGTGACACTAAGTTCGATGAACTCTTGAGAATTCCTCTGATTAGGGGTTCCAAAGATTAGCATATCTGAATTTTCACTGAGGCCTGCTATTGGCACACAGCCGCCCAACAGTACATCACCTTCTGTAACTGATACCTTCAATCAGGTATTCCAGGAAAGCAAAGCATGTAAACTTACTAAGGGCATGAAGGAAAATTTAAGAAACATTTGGTATCTGAGGATTAGCAAATAGATGTTTGATAAAAAGGATTTGCTTTGGTTTTAATTCCTCCCAACAAAACACAGTTTAAAATTTTCAGCCTCAATGAAATAACTGTATAAATGCCTTGCCTGTCAAACTGCTCCTCTCTAATAATATAGCAGTAAGATTGTGGGAATGTCAGAATAATAGTCTGATGGTCAGGGTTAGCAAAGAATGTTAAATAGCATATTGCCTTTCTTGTGCTATAGCCACTGTGTGGTGTGTGGAAGTCAGGATGTGGTCAAATCACTTGTGGGATGGGGATGACTGACTAATTCATTATCCTGGATGAGTAGCAACTCTGTTTTCACTCTGTGCCATCTTGTCTTTCCCTTCTCTCCTTTATTTTTCTATTTATATAAAATCAAATGCTTTGATTTTTCCTGATATTAGATGAAAAAAGAGGCTGAGACTCTTGGTTATTCTGTGTTTAACAGAGCCTTAGGTGGCTCCCCACTAAGAGAAACCTGAGATATGCCTTAGTGTGGGAGTCTCCATCATTGGTATTCACAGGTAGTTCTTTTAAGCCTCCATTTTTTTTCTCAGCTAGAAAATGCCATTTTAGTGGCTACTGCTTCAAGAAAACTTTCAAAGATTCATTACACATGTCTCAAAACTATGTATTTGTGAATCCATTGGTTGTTAGGAATTTTTTTTTTTTGCATTGGAAATCAAACTCAGGAATTTGTGCTTGCCAGGCAAACGCTGTGCCACTGAGCTGTATTCCCAGCCTCTGATTTTTTAATTAACACTTTAAAAAGAAAATTTAGTCCCATTGAGAATAGTCTCAGGGGGCCAGAGAAACCTTTGAAATTCACCTTTGCTCTGTAGAACTAAGCAATAGGCTTATAACTCAGTGTCAGTTTAAAACTGAATTAGAACTAGAAGCTTAATATAAATAAAACATTGTGAATAGTTAATTTTGAGGAGTTTTGATATGTTCTAAGTTGTGAAGGCCTATAAAACATTAACTCCAATTCTGCTACAGATTATCCAAATTTGGTAAAGTAGTAAAGAAAGACCACCTCTAAGATATCTGTTCTGATGAGTGTTCTATCTTTTAAATGGATTATATGTCTTTGGAGTCAATTTTCTTCAGGAGTGTTAAGTTCCAGTTCTGAACAAAATACAGAAGAAATGAGTTTACCAGCATAGTGTGGATGATATGTAGATTTTTTCATTTCGACCACTTTTTCACACTACATACTCAGCCCTATTCACCTATGAAATCATTATAGCCATGCCTGGTCTCTGTTCTAAATCTGTATTAGGAAAATTATAGTTAACTGAAGCACATTTTCTTTTGCTTTAGCAAGGTTGAATTGGTGCCAGTTTCTCTTTCCAAGATACCCCTATTTGCTGTCAGCAAGGGAAAAGAAATGGGGCAAAGAAATAAGGAAAAGGACAAGTTGTAGGGTAGTCAGGAGAAAAATGTGATTATGGCACATGTTTCCACAAATTAAGCAAACTTTAGAGACTAATTTGGTTGATGAAAATCTTTAAAGTGTCATATCAGCTTAACAATCAGATTGCTGACATCCTAATTTGGCTTGTAATGATTCCTATGGGAATAGAAGGGAGGAGGAGCCACTATGAATGGAGACTGAATAAGAGGAAAGCAAAACAAAGTGTATTGTTTACAAAAGTCTGCTTAGGCAAATAAAACTATTGGTTACTATATATATATATATTTTTTTTTCCTTAATGACATAATGACAGCAACCTAGATGTGTTGGATGGTTGGCAGGAGATGATGAAGGAGGAGATAAAGACTTGATTCTAGAGATATCAGAAATCTTTAGGAGTACAAATGAGAGAATGGCAGGTCTTGGTAACTAACTGAATATGTAACATGAAGGAGAAGATATAGTAGAGGCTCATATCCAACTTTCTAACTTTAAATGGTGAATGGTACTGCTTGAAATATGTGACCTCCCAAGCCAGCTTTTGTCTTTGTTCACCTTTCATTTTTCACCGTATGCTGCTGTTTCTCCCATATCCAAAATAATCCCTTATAAGAAGTCTGTAAAGAAATTTGACAAAACTAGCATAAAACCTGTTAATAGGATCTGAAAATGCACAGAATCTGTGGTTTGAAAAGTGACAATTAATGTAGTAAGTATAAGAAACATTTTTTAAAAGAGCCTTTCAAACCTTTGATTTCTACTTAATAATGTAATCGGGACATGAAACAAAATTTTACTAAAGAATATAACATTAGAATGTAAAAAAGATGGTTTTAACTATTTTAGAAGGAAAGACAATGATGAAATAATTGGAAGGAAACTATGGAAATCTTCAAGGGAAGATAATACTGAGATGTGAATAATTTAACTATTAATCTGAAAACAGGGCCTCGTATTACATGACACCTTTGAGCATCTATTCTGCAAATGGCCTTTTATTCTCTCTGTCCCAGATTTCCCCCAGAGACACCACTATTTCATTGATCTGGCTGAATAGATGCATCTAGAGAAAGGGCACAGCAGATAATAAAAATTATGTATCTCTGATGATGTTAGATGTGGAAACAGAAGAAGAAAATTGCTTAATTCAGCTTTGGAAATATTGTTTAAGTTAAGACTTTAAAACTATTACTTGTTAGATTAAGAAATGCATTCAAGAGCCAGAACTTAGAACATACTAGCTTTCTAATATAAAAGAGGGGATGGCAGAAGATAGTAAAGAAAGAGAAATTCAAACAAGGTATCAAACACTTCACTAAATATGAAACCCTGGGACAACCCAGGGACAATATGTATCCTGAAGCCTAAGGTTATAGATTTATGGGCAAAACACCTTAAATTTGAGGTCAATGGACTATGAAAAGCCTAACCATTTTCTACATTCTGACACAATCAGGGAAACATTCATAGACATTCATACACAAACTGTACACACGTGACTTTCCAGCATTTTAACAGAAGACAGAACTTTTGTAAATATTAAAAATAAACCAGATTCTCATTGCACAATTTTTCCAGAAGGCTAGAAGGGGACTTATAGCTAAATAAAATAACATCATACCAAAATTATAAATCTAAAACTAATGGGTTATCCTTTTACCTTCTTAAAAGCACATTTACTTTTGAATTTTTAATTCCACTGCAAAAGATTATGTCAGTCTGAATTATTTGCTATTTTCTATTCTACCATGATTTGTGGGTAGATATGGAGAACAGAAACATCAAATCTCATTTGCAATTTGTCTTGGGTATTTTGGGCTTGGAAAATCTTACAGACTATTAACTATAATACTACTGATACATTAGAAATTTTAGATGTTTCCTAAGTATTTTTGGTAAATATGTATGACCTACATATTTTTTAGAGATTTGTTGAAATTTTTCTTGAAAGAAAGATAAAGTGCTATAAAAGAAAAAAATCTAGAGGGCTGCCTTCATGGAGTCTCATCTTTTTAGTGCTTTCATGCATTTATTAGATTTTACAGAGAGCATTCATTCTCTACCACCAGGACCCAGAGAATATTAGTATAATTTAAATAGAAGATAATTAACCTGTCAAATTATATATGTGTGTAAAAGAAACAGAACCAGAGCCACAGAGAGACAGACACATTATGACAACAGTTGCAAGTGCATCAGCTACTGCATTATATTATGTTAGATCTGCCTGCTCAGAAACACGTATGTTTCTCCAAAAGATGATTCTTGAGTGAGTGACAGTCCTTCCTTTTACACACAAGGGTCACCTTTTTCACTCTAATTTTGTTGACATTGTCTGCCCATTCTAAATACATCATAGATAATAGATTTCTTTTGTTAAAAATTATATATGTGAAATGCATGTATATGTATCAATAAATTTTATTTATATATACAAAAAGAATAAATCAAATGTCAAAATCCCTTAAACATTGTTATTTTTTGGCAACTAAAGCACCTCTTGTTGCAGATGAACATAAAAAACGTGTTAAGCTACCCTAAATTGAGATGTGATTCATGTGAAGAACATTTTATGCATCTCTGAAGCTTACCATGTTTCAAATCCTGGTTGTTACTTGGCTTCTGGGGAGAAGCAGAGATTATTTTGTTACCTGGTTTTTAAACCCTGTGTCTCTTTCCCTACACATGTTGATCCAGGAACTGTGAGCTGGGTGGGTTTCAAATAAGATCAATTTTATTTGTGGTAATTTATTGAATAAATACATTTAGTTACTGAATGGCATAGAATTCTGGCTTTTAAAAAGAATTTAATTGAATGTGAAAGTAGTCGTAACCTTTGTTAAATGCATCAAAGAGTTGGTCATGTATCTAGCCTTCTCATAGCAACTCAGACTTTGATCTCTGAAGCATCAACAATCAGTAGAGCCCTATACTGTCACTATTTTTATTTTTTAAGATGGATCAGATATCATATCATCTCAAAGTAACAATGTATATACCTTCTATAAATAATAATTTATTGCTGAGTGGTCATTGCTAAATGATTAACATAACAAATCCCTATAAATCGCTTTGTTACATTCTACCTACATAAAAGTCATCAAAATCATAAAAATCTATTTTAGATTATACAATTCATCATAAAAGTATGGATAATTAAATTATCAATTTGCATTTGATTAGTGGCTTATACTTTTCCTTTGCTATTATTGTTTTGACATACACAACAAACCAATGAAGAAGATTATGAAGCCTACTGTGGTGAAGTGCTAAGTCACATACATAATGATAAAATTAAAGCTAAAACTCTGGTCTCATGACTTTCAGTCTCATAGGCTGTGGTAGTCAAAAAGGTTTCATAATATTTCATTTTTCCTTGTAGCCAAATGGTAGTTTTGTAGCCCCTTTGAAGTTAGGGGAGACAATATGACTTCCTTTGGCCACTGAAGTACAAGCGGAAGTGACTCATTTCATTCCTTGATAGAGGCATTTTACTTCAAGTTTTTAGCCCTAGCCTTTCATTTATTCTCACATAATGATGTGGAAGCGTGTTTCAAAATGAATCCTATTTTGACACAGTTCCTTAAAAGATTGATATCTATGAAACCTCCACACTACCAATCTACTTTGAAAACTAAACTAGGCTACATTAAAGCTAAACAAGAAATAAATTGTTGCCATTTTAATCCAGTAGATATGAGATGATTTTTGTTTCTATGGCATCAGCTAGCCATCCTTACTTACAGATGTACTCTACATTGGAATACCCATTATATTCTCATTTAACTATGTCTTCCTTGTAGCTTTGTATCTGTGAAACCTTTTCCTTCTAGGGACAGGATTATTTGTGTGCAGCTATATTAGTAACATTCTGTGACTACTTTCAAACTGGAGAAATTTGGATTTGGTGAATTTGCTGCAAGGAGTTTCAGGGTCCTATTCTCTTTAAACATAGAAGTGATAGAATAATCACTGAGTTGGGCCTTGGTGCAAGGTCACCAGTTCTGTAATTCTACATGCAATTTTAAGCAAGTGAATATTTCCTCTTATTTTTTCATATGTTAGTCACATCAGAAAGGTCTTTGACATGAAAATAGATTGTGAATTGATGTTAGAAAAAGCTAATATCATATTGATCAAAATGCCATGCATTTAGAGATGGTCTTGCCCAGATGAGTTTAAATGCATTTCAGATACTATCTATAAAAGAGGAAAAGGAAAGAGAATGTGTACGAACTGAGGAGTGAGAGGATTTATCTTAAGCACCACTTTGGAACCAAAAATTTACTCTGTCAAGATAAAAGAAGGATTCTCTGAATATCTCTTTAACATTGAAAATACCAAAAATTGTTGCCACAGGAAAATATAACAGTTATCTTCTTGCAGCCATGATTCAAGCTTCAATATATTGTTTTCTTTTCCACATAAAAAATTTTGTCCTTCATTGCTTTTATTATTCAAAAGTAAAATGAAGATAGACTATGGAGACTTAGAATAATAACCTATATAGATGGGAGGAGCCATCATTAGAAATCAACTGGTTCAACTCCTTCTCTTAGGAGGAAACTGGGTCCAGAGATGAGCCTTGATTTATTTCATACAACTATATTTCTTAGATACTTTGTGAATGTCAGGATTCATATTTATTTAATAAAGTCTTAAAGCAATCTCATATTCTAGTTCCTAACTTACAAGTCTTTTTATTAACCTGAAACATAAAACAAATCCTCTGTAGGCTGATAAATGATGATGACAAATCATTGAAAATAATTATGGTATAGGAGGTCAGGTTCTACAATGAAGCCCCTCTGCATATATGGGAGTCAATGTTGTAAGCAGTATTTAAGGAATAAGACATTGATGCATGTTGTGATAGATTCAGGCTTCCGTGTTGCAGCTGCACTTTCCTCATCCACATGGTGTAAAATGATAATATCTTACCATGATCATAATAGTTACAGTAGCTTCCTGAGTTACATTTACATAACTATTCATTTTTATTCAGAATTTTCTTTAAAACATTCCCTTAATTCTAATAGAATGTTATCAAAAATAATTAACCCACTGAATTTATCAGATCTCTGCCTCTAAAGATGAGGATTGAGGGCTAAGAGCATCATTGATAAACTTCTATTACTACTGACTACTTGGACAGGATAGCAAGGGGGTCCTGATGGAGAGCTAGCCTAGGGAAAACTGTCCAGTCTACTTATGTATATGATGAAACATTTGCACCCCACCCAGTTTTTGTCTCATTTACTAAGTAGGAAACAATAAAAGCATTCCTTAGATTTCAGTGAACATATCAAACTTCAACATCACATTTTAAAAATTTTATCTTCAACAGAAATGGTGATGTCCCAATTATTTTTCTATTTTCACTTCTTTTTCAGACTAAGGACATTCAGTTTTCCTAATAACAAATACCATACACCATAGGACGTTTAATAAAGCAATTCTTCCTGGAAATTGCCAATATTTTTTAGAATCTGTGCTTTCCCTTGATTTGAAAAGGCAAATGCCTACAAACAGAGGACAAATGATTTATAAGAAAGTTTAGCATTAAGGAAAAAAAGACACCATAAGAATATTTAAAAAGTCAAATACACTGAAGTAAATAATTCTTATAAGTTTATTTATTTTCAAAGTGAAAGTAGAGATTTATGGACTGCTCAAGAAAAATTATAGAAATAGTTTTCTGACCTCTACTATACTGCATTAAATGTTATTAAATTACATTAGTTTGATTTACTTTGGAGGAGTTAAACATTTTATAATGGGGTTGTGGTAAACTGATATATTCAGAAGAGGTAGAGATAAAATTACTGATGTGTACAGAGGACATATTGTGAAAGAAGTGAGAAACTATGGCAATTGGACTGGTATAATTCAATCTAAAATCAATGTGCCACATTGGACAGAGGTCAACTAGGGCAATATTGTTACCTGGAAAAAAATGATGCATTCTAAATTTGGGTTAAAATGAATTTTAAGTAAATGCATACTAACATTACTAAGAATGGAGAAACAGCATGATTTTATGACTCAGTAAATGGATATTAGTAGTAAGGGAAAGGGAGGAGTAACAAATAACTTGTACATTTTTCACTTAGGGCACTACATTTGTAGCCATATCATTCACAAAAGTGAAGATAAAAGAATTTTTAGGAAAAAGGCTTAAGTTCAATTTTATATGCATTGAATGTGAGCTGCTTATAAGAAATCCAAGTGGAAATATTCATTAGGTAAATAAAATATATAAGCCTGGAATTAAACTGAGTTCTGAAATATAAAGACCTGAAAGTCATTGTGCATAACTGGCAATTTATGCAGTTGTTTGAAATAAATCATTCAGAAGAACATTTTTGAGGAAGAAGAGTGTATTAAGGATGAGCACAAGAGAAGACACCTGAATTAAAACAACTGCTGGGAAAGACCATTAAGAATAAGAAAATGCTGTCTCATTCTCTCCCTGGGGCAGATGCCACTTACCTGAGCCATGGCTGCTTACCAGGGAAACCAGCTGGTTGCTTGGTTACCCAGAACCCTAAGATCCAACATGGCAAGGGGGCACATGAAATGTTGAATAGTCCATTTGTTGTCTGTGATAGCACCTGAATGCACAATCAATTCTATATCAATGCTGTGTTTAGATTACAATAGTAGTGTTAAGGATACTTAGTTGAAACCTGAGGTCTTTCTACTCTGTAGTAGATGGTTTAGTGTAAAATGAAACATTCTGTATGGTATAATAATGGACACATTTTTAAAAAATCACCTGACTCAGATCAACATTAACCACATTACTCAGTGAAAGTTAGAATTAAAGATATGGAAGTAGGTGAGGAAACACTCTAGCCTTACTAAATTTTCTGAATAAAACTTACAAATTTTCAATAGATCAGTAGATGAACAGTGTACAGTGTGATACCTCTACAGATTCCAGTAGTGTCCATTATTACAATATATAGAATGCTTAGCTTAGTCACTTTTTTGAGGAAATTATATTCTTTTAGGAAGCTAAGATACAGTTATGTAAAAGAACATTTATGTGAATATCCTCTTAATTGGTCAGTATTAGAGTTAATGGGAAAATCTGCAGAAATGCTCCCAGATTGTTGCAGATGACATAAGATTATCAGACTGGTATAAATCAAATATAGTACTTCCACTTCCCTGAAGTTTACAGTTTTTGTGGTTTCAGTTATCCATAATTTCATTTATCTAAGGTTGGCTGTCATCCAACACTATTCATGTTCATCTTTATCATTGTTACATATGTGTAGGTAAAGCAATAGCATATGTAAGAGTCAAACAATAACTTGGTTTCAGCCATCCAGTGTAAGTCTTAAAATATATTCCTTGCTGACAACATCAGATTGCTGTACATAATTAAAGAAAACAACTCTCAAAAATTCATTCATTCAACAAAATTTTATCAGGTGTCTACAATAAGTAGAGCATTTCATTGATAATAGATCCAAAGTCTGTAAAAGCTCTCCATCTTCTTGTAGTTTGTTTTGTGATATTGGCAAAAGGATATTTCTAGAATAATTGCCCAAAAGTGATATTTAAAATATACTTTAGCATTCCTATGGAATATTGCTTAATAGAGAAATTTGTAAAAAGTTGAGCCAGGCAGTTTCTTCCCCCAGTATCTCTAAAGCTGTGTCTTTTTGCCTGCATGATAAACTTTAATGGCACTAACACAGTAAGATATGATTTTATGGTTTGTGTCTAGATGTTCCCCCAAAGACTCATGCAGTCATGGGAACAGGCTTTTATAGTATGTGAATGATTCATGGTCCAATGCTGGGATTATGGGTATGAGTGCTACACTCACCCTAGGGTATGTAGCCTACATAGAATATAAAGGACAGAAAGAGTCTTCTTGCATGTTCCTCACTTTTTGCTCTTGTTGATTTTGGTGTCTTCCACTATAATGAGCTGTTGTTCCTCTACCACATCAGCTTGCCTTGGAGACAGCTGATTATGCACTGAAGCTTCCACAAACTCTGAGCTAAATAAACCATTCCTTCCTTAATTTTCAGTGTCAGGCATCTTGTCTCAGCAATGAGGTAAAAGTAACCAACACATATTACTTACTAAAATCTGTGTATATTCTGTCACCTCAGTGATGTATTTATGTCAGAGATAATCTTATCTTTTTGGCTTTCTTTACTGCTTATACAATAGGCACACAATAGATACTTCTATATTTGATTTGATTGATAGTCTTAGGATTTTAAAATATTAGATATTTTTCTCTCTAGCCAAAATTAAGGGCACATCTCCCAGACCATATTGACCCATGAGAAAGCATATAATCTCCCTCCTACCACCCTGAAACATGACTCTATGTTGAAAGTATCTGAAGTGCCAAAATATAACTTCTTTCCCCAGCTTAACAAAATTCCTCCATATTTGCCATGAAACCCTGTCTCATTTTACATTCTATGGTAGGACCTAGGGTACAGTGAGACATGTGGTTTCCATTACTCTGAATTTATGTGAGACTTAAAGACTTTAAGATGTTCCCAGTTGTAGGAAAACATTCATTATGTTAGTATAATACATAATTTATAAATATTTTTGTAATAGCAGAAATACTGTAAGTACTTTTGAGAAGCTTCCACAATATTGGAGCTTTTTAAGGGAGAGGTCACTTACTATGTTCAAGGTTAAGTGATATGTTAAACATAGGGCTTATATAAGAAAAAGACCATATCTGCAAGGTTTGGCTTGATTTTTAATTGACATTTCACATTTTTTTCCAACAAGTACTTTTAATTATATTTTAAATAACAGTGACTAATATTTATTCCGAAGTAATGCAGTCTACGTTAATGGGATAGAAATACATTTTATTTTCAATTTAACTCCTAAAATTCCATTATCAAAGGAAAATGACACACTCCTTGGAGCCAAACGTGCATGAGTTGAATCCTAGTGCACAGGGAAGCTCTGGAACTCTGCTCCCAGGTGATAAGACCACATTCAACATGCGAAATCACCAGAGGACATATGAGAGGTCCCTATGGGCCTAACTGGGCCATGCCCAGTGAACTCCAAGCTCGTAGCAGGGGCCTGAATTCAGTCTTGGGAGCCTAATGTGCGTGAGTTGAATCCCAGTGCACAGGGAAGCTCTGGAACTTCACTCCCAGGTAGTAAGACCATGCCCAGCATCCCAAATCAGCAGAGGATGCATGGGAGGTCCTTTGTGAACTCCAAACTGCTAGTAGTTGCCTGTCCTGGAAGCCAAAAGTGGGCCAGGTGATTCAGGAAGCTTTGGAACATTGCTCGAAACCCAGGAATATAGGAAAATGACAAAACAAAAGAGCAAAATGCAATCTCAAACTTCCAGTCCAACAAAAGCAAGCCAAGGAGAAATGTAGAAAGAAGAAAATGTAAGCCATACATCTGAAATTCCTGAAATGATAACAACCGAAATAAAAAAAAAAAAACTCCAGGAAACTATAAAAGAACTCAGATCAGAAATAATCTCCCAGGTTAAAAGAATAAATGATAAATGTAATGAAAGAAATGCAGAACACATCTAAAGAAGACATAGTTAAAAATTAGAGGAACAATGCAAAAAGATGCAAGCCTTGAATGAACAATATAAGAAACAAACAGAATTCATGAAGCAGATTTAAAGAGATATACAAGAAATCAAAAATTCCATCAAATTTGGCAAAACCGCCACTACAAAAGTAAAGACAGAATTTCAGACCTCGAAGACAAGATTGCAGTTAGTGAAAAGGAAAGGAAAGTTCTTTTAAAAATAACAAGGAACTAGGAAATAACAATTCAACAACTACAAGATGCTGCAAAGAAAAGCAACATAAAATTGATAGGTATAAATGAAAAGGAAGGTGACAATGCAAATGATATCAAGAGACTATTTACAAAAGTAATAGCTGAAAATTTCCCAACCATGAGAATGGAAACTGACATAAAGATCAGTGAAGCATATAGAACTACAAATAACCATAACCAAAATAAAATTACACTCAGATATATAATAACCAACATCCCAGGAATCCAACATAAGAACATAATATTAAAAGCTGCTAGAGAGAAATGATCACCTATAGAGGAAAGCCTATCACAATCACAGCAGGCTTCTCAGCACAAACAATGAAGTCAAGAAGAACATTGAGTGAAATATTTCAGATCCTAAAGGAAAATGACTTGCAACCCAGATTGATGTACCCTAAAAAGCTGTCCTTCAAAATGGATGGAGAAATAAGATACTTCCATGACAAAGAACAGCTGAAGAACTTCATGACCACCAAACCAACCCTACAAAGAATACTGAAAGACATTCTAGATAGACATAGGAAAAAACCACTGAGCAAAGCAAACAATTAAAGAGAGTGAAAAAGTAAAGAATCAACAGCAGAAATATAACATGTCAAAAGTATATATATATATATATATATATATATATATATATAATAACCAATAATGTAAATGGCCTCAATTCCCAAATTAAAAGAAACTGACTGGCAGAATATATCAAAAAACAACATCTAACCATACTCTATATACAGGAAACCCATCTAACCCAAAAGGAAACTCATAGACTAAGTCAAAGGATGGAAAACAAAACTCCATGAAACAGTATCCCCCCTCAAAAAAGCAGGGGTAGCTATTCTATTTGCAGACAATGTGAACTTCAAACCAAGAATGATCCAAAGAGAAAAGAAGGTCACTATACAGTTAGGAAAAAACTTCAAGGGGAAGAGATAACAATCTTAAATAGATATTCACCAAATTTGGGACCACCCACCTATACAAACAAATATAAACAAAAATTAAAAAAAATAAGCAATAACACAATTATAACAGAAGACCTTAACATGCTATTGAAACAAAGGGACAGATCAACTAGACAGAAAATCAGCAAAGAAATAACAGAACTGAATCACCCTGGTGAACAAATAGACTTGGTGGATGTATACAGAGTGTTTCACCCAACAACATCAGAATATACATTCTTCTCAGTAGCAAATGGAACATTCACTGAAATAGACCATACATTAGTGTACAGAACATGCTTAAGTAAATGCAAAAGAATTGAAATTATCCCATGCATTACTGGATCATAGCACCATGAAACTAGAACTTAGTAGGAAAAGAAACAGCAAAAGCCCATAAACACATGGAAATTGAATAATACACTACTGAACAATCAGTGGGGTACAGAGAAAATTAAAGAAGAAATTAAACAATATCTACAAGCAAATGAAAATACAAATACATCTTACCAGAATCTTGGGGCACAATGAAAGCAGTCCTCAGAGGAAAAATTATACCGGTGAATTCCCACATCGGGAAAACAGAAGGAACACAAATCACCTGATGCTACACCTCCAACCTCTAGAAAAAGATGAGCAAATCAAGCCCAGAGCAAAATAAGGGAGGAAATTATAAAGATCAGACCAGAAATTAATACAATGGAGACTAAGAAAACAATACAAAAAATCAATGAATCAAAGAGTTGGTTCTTTGAAAGAATAAATAAAATTGATAAGCCCCTAGCCAACCTTATGTAAAAAAGGTAAGAGAAAACTCAAATTCTTGAAATAAGGGATGAAAATGGTAAAGTCACTACAGACCCTGTAGAAATAGAGGATCATCAATACCTATTTCAAAAACCCCTACTGTCATAGGCCTGATAACACAGAAGAAATGGACAGATTCCTAGAAACATATGAAATACCAAAGCTAGGTAAAGAAGATGTAAAACTGCTGAATAACCCAATTTAATTAATAAAATTGAAAATGTAATTAAATCCTTACCAACAAGGAAGAGCCCAGGTCCACACGGATACACTGTGGAATTCTACAAGAAATTCAAAGAAGATTTAATGCCGACACTCCTCAAAATCTTCAGTGAAATTAAAAGGGAAGCAATTTTCCCTAACTCATTCCTGGAAGAAAACATTACTCTAATACCAAAACCTGAGAAAGACCCAACCAAAAAACAACTAAAGGCCAATCTGCCTAATGAACATGGATGCAAAAATTCTCAATAAAACATTGGCAATTAGAATGCAGCAAATCATCAAGAAGATTATACACCATGACCAAGTGGGATTCATTCCAGGAATGCAGGGATGGTTCAACATATGAAAATCAATAAATGTAACGCACCATATCAATAGAGCCAAAAATAAGAACCACATGATCATTACTATAAATGCAGAGAAAGCTTTTGAAAAGGTCCAACACTTATTTGTGATAAGAATTTTACAGAAAATTTTGAATAGATGGTGTTTATCTGAATATGGTAAAAGCCATCTATGACAAAGCAACAGCCAGCATTATATTAATTGGCCAAAAACTGAAAGCCTTTACCCTCAAATCAGGCACAAGAGAAGGATGTACATTATCACCACTCCTATTCAATATAGTGCTGGATATACTAGCCAGAGCAATTACACAAGAAAGAGAAATGAAAGGAACAAGAATAGGAATAGAAGAAATTAAATTATCATTATTTGCAGATGACATGATACTCTACAGAGAAGACCTCCAAAACTCCATTGAAATACTCCTATATATAATAAATAAATTCACTAATGTATCAGGATACAAAGTCAACACTCAAAAATTAATAGCATTCCTATACATTAGCAACAAAATCACTTAGATAGAAATAAGTGAAGGCACACCCTTCACAATAGCATCCCTCCCCCCCAAATCAAATACTTAGGAATCAATCTAACAAAAGAAGTAAAAGATCTATTCAGGGAAAATTATGATACCCTGAAAAAGAAATTGAAGAGGACCTCAGAAAGAGGAAAGACATCCCTTGTTCATGTATAGGAAGACAAACATTGTGAAAATGGACATTCTTCCAAAATTGTTATACAGATTTAATGCAATTCCAATTAAAACACCATGAGAATACTTCATAGATCTAGAGAAATCACTCCTAAAATTCATCTGGAACCAGAAGAGACCTAGAATAGCAAAGGCAATTCGAAGCAACAAAGGCAAGGCAGGAGGCATCACAATCCCTGACTTGAAGTTATACTACAAAGCTACTGTATGAAAACCAGCATGGTATTGGAGTAAAAATGGACCTGAACATCAATGAATACATTAGAAGATACAACTAAAACTACAAACACACTCAGCCACCTTATCTTCGATAGAGGCCAAACACATCCACTGGAAGAAAGGTAGGCTCTTTAATAAGTGGTGCTGGAAAAATTGGCTCTCCCTAGGCCAAAAACTAAAACTAGTCCCACTCCTATCACCATGTACTAAACTAAAGTCTAAATGGATCAAAGATCTAAATATTAAAACAGAAACGCTAAATCTGTTGGAAGACAAAGTAGGTAGAAATCATGAAGATATAGGGGTCGGTCAAAATTCCCTAACAAGAATCAAACTATGTGGGAAATATTTCCCAAAATCAATAACTGGGATGGTGTCCTATTAAAGATTTTTTGCATGTCAAAAGAAATCTCCAGCATAGTGAAAAGAAAACCCACAAATTGGGGAAAAAATCTTAGTGAATTGTTCCTCAGACAAAGGACTTCTGTCTAGAACATATAAAGAATTTTAAAAAATCAGATCCCCAATATTCAAAGATCTATTCCAAAAAATAGGCTTCTGAGATGAATATACAGTTCTCAGATGAAGAAATACAAATGTCAATAAGTACATAAAAAAATATTCAGCATCATTGATCATTAGAGAAATGCAAATTAAAACCACACTGAGATTCCATTGCACTCCAGAAAGAATGGCCAGGATAAAGAAAACTGCCAACAACAAATGCCTGAGAGGCTGAGGGGAAAAAGGAACTTTTCTGTACTGTTGTGGGGACTGCACACTGGTGCAACCACTGTGGAGGTCAGTCTTGAGATTCCTCAAAACCTGGGATTGGAAGTCCCATTTGATCCAGCTATTCCACTTCTGGCCATATTCCCAGAACTGAAAACATCATATGACAATGATGTATGTGCACCCATATATATAGCAGCACAATTTGTAATAGTGAGATCTTGGAAACAATCTAAATGCCCTTCAACTGAGAAATGGATAAAAAAGATGTGATATTTTTATACAAAGGAGTACTACTTAGCTCTAAAGAATGATCACATTGAGATATTTATAAGTAAGTGGATGCCACTGGAGACCATACTCATAAGTGAAATAAGTCAAACTCAAATGTATAAGAAATGGTAAGAGTACATAAGATAAATAATTCAATAAATACAGTGACAGGATAAGGATCTGCTTCAAGGGGAAAAATAATACCTCAGGGAAAAGAAGGGGAAAAAAGGAAGAGAAAAAAATCTAATATCATATAAACACAGTTAAGCTAGCTAAAATGATTGTGCTACAAATTCAATAAGTTCTTGGAACAAAATAGTTAATATTCATAGGATTGGAACAACTGTGCATATTATTCTATGGTGATCTGAGGAACTCTTTAATTTAAGATCATTATGTAAAATAACATAATGCTCCCACCACCTCGTTTTGAAGGCCTATATCCTTATTGTTTTGGGATCTTTGCTAGTGTTATCTATTTGTCTTTTTTGTCTCGTGTTTTCCTATTAATTGTTTTTGTTTTGTTTTGTTTTGTTTTTCCCTCTAATATAGAAAGGATTGGTATACATGCCAAGGCTTAACATGTGCAGAACTTCCCCTAAACAGTTTATGAGAACTGATTATATAATGCATGATGAAATGAATAGCTACATTGAAGAAAAAGAGACACTAAGTTATGCTGTGCCGATTCTGTAGCATCATGCTATGAAATGTAGCAGTACTATTATTCTTTTTCAGAGTGATTTTAGTCAGTTTTGTATTGTTTAATTTCAACATACATGAAGGTATGGACAGCTATTTTGAAGAGAATGAGAGACATTATAGCAGCCATTGTTGACTTCCCTGTTGTCTGGTTTGAAGGTCTGTAATGCCTTCATCACTCTGTTCTGATCAGTTTAATATTATTTCATTTTGTTTGAATTCATTGTGTGTGAAATTATGGACAACTAGTTAGAAGAAAATGAGACAATATGATAGACAGTGAAGATCTGTTGTCTTGTTTTGAAATCAGTGTCTCTTACATTGTTTTCTTCTAATCTGTTTTGTTCTGTTATCTTATGTTTAATTTTACCCTTTTTAAAATAAAATTTTTAAATAATGGCAATAAAAAAGGAAAGTGACACAGAAGCCATGAAAATCATAGTACAAGTTTTATTGGAATTCATGGTGGATGAGATATCTTCAAAGCTATCTGCTCATTGAAAATGTACCATTACAATAATAAAAGGAGTAGAGTCAAAATTCTAGCATCACTACTTTTCAGACAACTTCATACTGCTCCTATCACTAGGGTAAATAGGACACACTGAAATTCTATTGGTGATTTTAAAATTCTATAAAGCAAATTCTTGCTTTAAGAATCCCCAAAGCAGAATCTGCTATGGGGAAAAGAAAGAGACTCAGCAAGTACCTGAACCATGCCTTCCTATGAGCCAGGGTCCACCATGGGGAACAGAAAGGGACTTAACAAGAAGAGAAACCACACCTACCCATGAACCAACACGGGCTGGGAAATGAGAAGAGCATGTCCCCCCACCCCCTGGAAGCAACTGGCTGATTCAGAGGAATTCAGGATGAGATGATAGCAACTGAGGTGAAAAGAATAGTTTGTTGCATGTATTGTTTGATTCACTTTGCAGGCCTACGGCTGGTGGTCTGAGCATCTATTTGGAGGATGACAGTGTGCATCTTGGAAACTGTGAGAGACTTCCTTCTGTCTCATTTTTGAAATCCAGTGTTTTATTCCATTTTACTGTTTTGTTTCATTCCTATGTCTGGTAACCTGATCAACTATTTTGAAGAGAAAAATATGCAGCATAACAACCATTTTTAAATTTCTATCTTTCTATTTTGAAAAAACTGTAGCTATTGTTGTTTTGTTGTTGTTATCATTTTGCTTTTGTTGTTATTGCTTTTTAGGTTTATTTGCTTCTCATTTTTTTCTTTAAAATAAAATTTAAAAAATTACAAAAAAGAATTCCCAAAGCTATTTGATCAATAAATATTTTTTCAATAAAAATTAAATAATGAATCTGTGTTCCCTTCAATTCAGTGTTGTACATGTATTTCATAGTTGAGATTCATTATATATTGAGAGCATTTTGCTTCAGAAAATTCTACATGAATGCGGTCTCCATTTGGAGAAAAGTTATCCTGGCTAGTTACATTTATACTTGACAATGGGGAGCAGTATTGCTAAAGAGAGCAATGTTTTTTCTGAAACTAATTTATCCTTCCTGCAACATCTTACAAGGACCTTAGTTTAACTTTCAGGAAATAAAATGCCAACCCCATAATGATTGTTAAACTAAAAGTAAATAAACAAGCAAATAAGTTCACAGGAGGAAAACAAACATTTTAATAGCAAGTATGGATAAAATTTTTCAAAAAATGTCTTAAACATTAAACTGGGCATGGTGACACATACCTGTAATCCCAGCACTGCAGAGGCTTTAGCAGAAGGATCTCAGGTTCATGTCTAGCCTATGCAACTTAGTGATTTAGTAAGATCTTCTCTGAAAATAAAATTTAAAACAATAACAAAAAGCTGAGAATGTAGCTAATTATGAAGTCCTCAGGCTCAAACCCAAGCACCACCAAAAAATGTTAGACTTGAAAATATAAAAGGATCAAATACATTCTTTTACTTATCCAAGGAAACATAAGAAACTGACCTCTACCATAACATTAAATAATTTGTATTTAGTAATCAAAGAAATATAAAGCTGAGAGTAAAATCTTTACTACTACTTAATACTTTTACTATTTACTATCACTAACTATAAAACTGCTATGAGTAACAAGGATTGAGACTAATTACTAGTATGAGACAGATAATAAACTAACTGCTTTCTATTTATTATGATGTTTACCCTTCAAAATAAACATGTTTAGTAGATATGACTACTAGCTTTAGAATATTTTCTGATGCTAATAACACAGCACCATAGCTTGGATAACATACGAAGTTAAAGGTGTTTTTCAGTTCCTGGTTCTGGTTCAAGATTGAGGAGTCAATAAGGGTGACAAACATGCAACATCAGACATGGCTTCAACGGTCATTAAGAGATATCTTCAGGACCTTGTAGATGAGCTCAAAACTGAAATATTAAATCAGTTAAAGCAAGATATGAGTAGAGTAATAAAAGAAATGCTCTCAGGAAGCATCTCTCAGGATAATACAGAGGGAAGAAAGGAGGAACACAAAAAAAGGAGAGAAACATTTGGTAAAGAATATAAAGAAAATATAGAATACATGAAGCAGATTCAAAGAGACTACCAGGAAATTAAAAACTCCATTGAAGGATGGCAAAACTTCTTAAAAGAAACTAAGGATAGACTATCACTTGAAGACAAGTTTGCAATGTGTGATCATGAAAGGAACGATCTCTTAAAAATAACAAGGAAACAGGCAGTAACAATACAAAAGCTAGAAGATGAAAGGAGAATCTACAATTTAAGAATAAGAAATGTGAACAAAGAAGCAGGAATACATACAGGCGAATTACAAAGGCTATTCATGGAAATAATTAAGGAAAACTTCCCAAGCATGGGAAAAGAAAATGACATTTGGTTATGTGAGGCATACAGAACTCCAGCCACCTACAACCAAAACAGATCTACACACAGACATATAATAATCAAGATGCCAGAAATTCAATATAAACACAGAATATTAAAAGCCATCAGAGAAAAGAAACAGATGACCTATGAAGGTAAGCCCATCAGGATCATGGCTGACTTCTCAAAACAGACCATCAGATCAAGAAGAGCTTGGAGCAAAGTCTTCCATGTTCTGAAAGAAAATAACCTCCAGCCCAGATTGATGTACTCTGCAAAACTGTCAGTAGAAATTAATGGAGAAACAAGATGCTTCCATGACAAAGAGGAACTGGGGGAGTTTGTTACTACCAATCCAACCCTACAGAGAATACTGAAGAACATTCTAGAGAGAAAGAAAAAAATACTTAGAATTTAGGAACAGTGACAGAAAGGCTTCCATGAGTGGGGCAGGCATTCAAATGAAGGAGAAAACTAGACAAAGACAGAAAAATAGCATAGGAGAAATGAGGCACAGAAGGATGGCTAGAATCTCTAACATAGATGGACTTGATACACTATATTTTTACTAGTGCACCAGGATTTAAAACCCACATTATTCACACTACTTTGCTTAGATGTATTATATTCTGTGCCAGTCATTTTACCTGTACTAGATTTGAGGGCACAGACAGTAATCCCAAAAATAACAGAATATAGTATGGTAATCATCCTTAATTTCCTATTAAGTTAGTCTAAAGCTCTGTAAAACCTACACTGTTTTACCATGACTGATTGTAATTGAATCTGGTTTGTTAGTTCGCTGTTTTGTGTTGATTGATTTTATTCAAAACTGTTATGATTAATAGTATCAAGTCTGAGAGTATAGGCAACTGTACCTAAGATGACAAGAGTCACAAAATATCCACTCTGGTTTGATTATTACCTGCCTTTGAAGTTTTATACTGTCTACAATGTTTTGTTTTTACTAATATTGTTATGTACTGCTATATTCAGTTATACTGCTATATTCATTTAGCCCTGATGATATAGACAATTCTATTGAAGATAATAAGAAACAACACAGCAATCTTTCTAGATCACCTTGTACTGTGGTTGTATAAGACTTTTTGGTTCATGTTTTTATAGGAATTTGGTTTGTTTTGTCTTGCTAAGTTTTATTTTTCCCTCTAATACAGAAAGGATAGAAATACATGTAGAAATTCATCCATGTGTAGCTATTTACACTCTCACTGTTTGAATATCTACTTTGTATGCTTTAATTTTGTAACTTGAACAACTATTTCTAAGAGGACAATACTTAATTTATCAACTAGTGATTTCTTATTCTTTATCTTTTTTGAAATTCTGTATTATCTCTACCATTGACATGCTTTTGTTTCTTTTTAAATAAAAAAAAAATTTAAAAAATATTGAGGAGTCAAGTCTGGTGATGGCCTTCTTGCTGTCCTAAGGAGGCACAGACATCATGTAATGATTGTGAGAAAGCATAGAACAGACCTAGCCAAACTTGCTTTCATAATAAACCCATCCTAGAGATATTTATTAACCCACTAATCCATTAGTCATATACATGTATATATATATATATATATATATATATATATATATATATATATATACATATATATTAATCAGTTTATGAAGCCAGAGTCTTAAACACATCTGAACAGTCCTTTTTTAATCCCATTTTTGATATCTCATAATGGGAACTGAATTTCAACACGAATTTTAGAGGGGCAAACCATATTTAAACAAGAGCATTAGTCTCCATTAACAGAGAAGTGAAGCTCAGAGAGCAATAGTAACTTTCTAATGACTACATTAAGTATGAAAATGTGAAGCTATTACTCAGTGCTGACTCCAGCACCACAGTCTGATGTTACCCATTAGTTCCATTTTGCCTCAGAACATCAACAGGGTAATAAAAATGCTCCAAAAAGATATTGGGATTCTTTACTAAGCCCAAAGTAAATTAAATGATTTGCAATGATTGTGGCATCCTGACAGATTGTTACATTGGTAGCTAAAAGACCAAGATAGTTTTTAGAGCTAGTCTTATTTTTCTACCTCACCATTCATACCAAAGACCATAAGCCACAGTGCTCCATCTCTTTGAAATATTGTAGCACTGACTGTTTTTTAAACTTATTTTCAACAAGTAAGTTATGCAAATCAATCCATCATTACATTTTGCATTCAGTATGTATACGGGCAGTTAAATTTCTGATTATTAGGGTTATTCAACAGAGCAGTGATTAACAAATCATTCTATGTGCTTTGCTATCTTAAATCCTACATATGTATATTATATCCAACAAAATCAGGCTAAAATAATTGGAATAGAGCTTTTGAATGTGCAGCCTCAATCATATACAATGACAGAGACTTGGAGGAGGCTATTCCTCTTTTTCATTTTTATTTTATTTTATTTTATTTATTTTTTACCAGAGATCAAACTCATAACCTCATGCTTGCTAGGCAGGCACTTGTGCTACTGAACTAAATCCTCCGTCCCAAATTTTTTTTTGTCTTTATTACCAGGGATTGAACTTACAATGTCATGCCTGCCAGGCAGGCACTTATACTGCTGCACTAAACCCCAGGCCCAAGAAGTTTATTTCTATGCAGTGTATATGCCTTGGTCCTTGTGAAAGGAGGAAAGCTAAGAACTGATGTTAAATGAGCCTTATGTATTTTAGGCATACTCTGAAAAATGCCATTTTGCTGGTGCCTGCCACCTGAATTACTACATGGCTGTCAAACATATGTATCCCACATTTTCCATAGAAACAGAGCCAGGGCAATACCTTGATTCAGCAACCTTAGCAACAATTGTGGATCTTTTTAATGAAGGACTATGACAATGGATAGCTTGAGTTCTGAGAGTTAAAAGACCAATTTCACAACATAAATAAATATGTACCTTATTACTTCAGAATAGGAAAAACAAACAAATCTCTCAAACCACAGAATTATCAAATTAGAGCCCTGACACTCCTCCAGGAAAGGCTGTTCCAAGAGTTAGGTAAAGAAAGGATCCCTAAGATAGCTTTGAAACAGAGAGACTTGGGCAAATCTTTCAGCATGACCAGACTACGAAGAATACTACTTAGTCTCATTGGGACAATTTTGTGCAGTTTAATGCATTTTATAGAGATTTAAATATATATGATCTCAACAATTTAAAAATGGAGGTCATAGGAAGACGAATCATAAATAATGTTTAAATTTAAAAGAAATTATTAGCATATTTTTCAATTCATGAAGTTTACAAACATCTTGGGAGTAATTACATGTACATATTTCAATTTGTTTCATCTTTTTAAAATTACTTTCCATTTTCCTCCCACTTCCCGCTCCTCTTCTGGTTCTTCTATCTCCATTTTAATACTTGTTGATATTATTTGTTTTAGCTCATGTTGTGGCAGATGGTGTTTGTATTAATTAGGATTTTTAGGTTCTTATATGTGGTATAACTTTATTCTTCTTATTTCCCATTATTCTCCCTAATCCCCTCTCTCTTGTTCCTTGGACCACTTTCCTATTGTAAAAGATCTGTCCCCTTTCACTTTATAGTCATTGTTTAGCATTGTCTTTGTTTGTACTTTGCCTCTCTCAAATGGGAGATATTTTGCAGTATTTTAGATTGTGTGTCTGGTTTATTTCACTCAACAGTGTATTTTCTAGGTGCATTCATTTTTCTACAAAACTCTCAATTTTGTCATTCTCAAACTTGTCGTTCTTTATAGCTGAGTAACATTCCATTATATGTAGATATCACATTTTCTTTATCCAATAGTCTGTTCAAGGGTATATTGGATATTTCCAGAATTTACCTATTGCAAAAAACATTGGCATGCATATATCACTGTATATGATAGCATAAGTTCTTTAAAGAAGATATCTAGTAGAAGGTTTCATTTTTGTTTTGAGTGATTTTTGTATATTCTAGATATTAGATCTCTATCTGAGGAGTAACTGGCAAAAATTATTTTCCCATACATTAGGTTGTCTCTCATCTCTGCTTATTGACCCTTCCTGTACAGATACTCTTTAGTCTGATATAATCCCATTTGTTGATTCTCGATGCTGATTCTTATGTCATTGTGGTACTATTTAGAAAAACTTTTCCTACCCCTATGTCTTCAAGTGTTTTATCTATTTTATCTTCCAGAAGATTTAATGTTTCTGTTTTGCTTTATGATTTTTTTCCTTTGATACTGGGAATATAATTTAGGACCTTTTACTACTGAACTCTACCTCTGGCCCTAAAGTTTCTGTTTTAATGTTTAGAATATTTAATCCATTTTGATTTTAATGTAGTATATTGTGAGTCCAGTTTCATTCTTCCACAAATAGCCAGTTTTCCCAAAATAACATTGAATAGGTTGTCTTTCCTCTCATTTATGCGTTTGGACCCAGTCATAGTCAGTGGTTTGGAAGGGAATAGATTTAAAACAGAACATATAATTTATAGGAAAGTGTAAGATATCTTGCCACATGTAGAGACCTGAAGAATCCAGCCAAAGCCCTGGATCTCACAACAATATCCAGCATGAGTCCTGAAGAAGGCCTAAAGCCCACAGCAATGTCTCATGCAAGTCTGTATCAAGGAGCTGCACTGGGAAGGCCCAAAGACCAGTGGTGGAAGCTAGAAAAGTCTGCACCAGCAGGGTGAAGGATTTGTACAAAAAGGCTGAGGGATCTGCACTGGATCCAGGAATGACACTCAAGGCAAAGACCAGAGCTCCCTAGAATACAGCAGCAGTCATCCCTGGTGTCAGTGAAGAACTGAGCTCCTCTGATGATGGAAACAGCAAAGTTCTTATAAGGAAAACACACATGGCCAGCATCTCCAGGAAAATCGGCAACATGCAATCCCCCAACCTCTGCTTCGTTTTCTTCTTTTATGCCATTGGCCACAATCCTCACAAGGATCTTCCATGCTTAGAACCACTCTGATTCAGTTCAGCTGGACATTACCACTTAAGGTGACAGTTAATCCACCACAGACCCTTTGTCAAAAATAAAATAGTTGACTATGTCTGGTGAGGTTTCTCCTTCCTCAATTCTGTTCCATTAATTTGCATATATGTTTTTCTTCCAGTACCATGATATTTTATCAGTATTGCTTTGTGGCATAGCTTGAATTCGAGTATTGTTTTACTGCCTGATTTCCTCTTATTGCCCCACATTTCTGTCATCCTGGGCCTCTTCTGAATTTTAGGATTGTTTTCTCTAGATCTGTAAAGTATGCTGTTGGTCTTTTGATTTGGACTGCATTGAATCTGTATAACAGTTTTGGAAGTAAGTACATTTTGACAATATTGTTTCTGCCTATCCAGAAGCAGAAGGCATCTTTCTATTTTCTGATCTTCTCTTTAATCTCCTTCAGGACACTGTAGTTTTATTTGTAGAGGTCTTTTACTTCCTAGGGTAGGTAAATTCTTAAATATTTCATTTGTTCTGAAGGTTCTGTGAATGGTATTAGCTTCATAATTTCCTTCTCATCATGTATATTGTTAGTGAACAAAAATACGAATGATTTTCATTGATCTTTTGTCCAAATACTTTGCTGAAGTTTTCTCTATGTTTTTAGCTGTTTCTAATTCTTTGTTTCTGTGAAAAATATTTTTGAGTATTTTGTCCAGAGCTAGTGATATATCTTCTCAGCTGGTCTTTTTCATGGAAATATCTTACTTCTCCATTTATTTTAAAGGATAGCTTAAATGGGTAAATGAATTTTGATTGGAAGTTATTTTATCTTAGGGCTTCAACTACTTCACTCCAAGCCCTTCTAGTCTTCAGGATTTGTGCTGAGAAGTCTGCTGTGATTCTCATTTGGTTGCCTTTAAAAATCTGTTTTCATTTTGTTTTGTTTTGTTTTGTTTTGTTTTGCTGGATACCTGTGACTTTATTGAGAAAAATGCATTAGTGAATTTCTTCTTTCTTATTTTTGGCATTACATAAGCATCGCTTATTTGCATTTTAAACTTTTTTATATTTGGGAAATTTTCTTGCATAATTTAAGTATGTTACTGAAAATATCTGTGACATTTTCTGTTTTCTCTGACTCCGATTAATCTTCTAGTAGCTGCTGAGTAGTCTTCTCTTGTTGCCTTATTTTCATTTTGGCTTCTTTGAGCTCTTTATCATAATTCATTATTTTTTTCTCAATATGTGTCACTCTGGTTCACCTGGCCATTTCTGCAATGCATGAATTCTATACTGTTTTTTATTTCAGGTATTTGTGTGTGACATCTTTTCAGGAATTCCATATCCTTTTTGCATCTGTCATTCAAATTTTGAACTGTTTCGGTTAGCTCAATAGTTTTTACCTATTTCCTCACAATTCTCCATGGACATAGTGAGTATAATTGTTATAGACTTTTGGTTCATTTTCTCTTTGAACTCATCTATTTTCTTCATCCTTTCTAAGAATTTTTCATAGATTTCTGCTACCTGGCATTTTTTTTCCTTCTGCCTTTGTGATCCCTTGCTCTGAGTTCAGAGATTTGGGGGTGGGTTTCAGAGATCTTCTATTTCCATGTTTCCCCATTTTCCTATACACACACACACACACCACAGTTATATATTTCTCCCTCTTTTCTCTCCTCCCTTTTGAGGTGGTTTACTGCAGGTTGGGGACAAGAAAAGTGAGGACAGTTTGTGGCTTAAATGGAGATTTTTAGAAGATATTGCCTCCCCAAGAATAATTTTCAGCTTTATATGTCCACTGCTAGTATTTACTCCTGTTATTTATTTTATATGATTTTGACTCTGTCCATGTATTTGCCAAAAGGTATGCTTCTAATTATAGTATCATCCATAGATTCAATAGTACAACACTTCTATGTGATATTCCTTGCAGTTACTCTCCCCCTATTTTGTCTATCCTCTATGCATCTTACGAAGGTTTATTATTTGTGGTTGCTCCTCAGTGAGGTAGGTGAGGTGGGTAGTGTCCACAAGAAGTGATTGGATAGTATTAGAAACTCGTGGGGATGTTTGAAGGAAAGAATAGTGGTTGACAAGAAGAAAAGATTGATGTAAGTTCTGATTTTGTTGAAGCATTTTTAGTTAAGTTGAAAGTTTGGTACTGTGAGTTTTCAAAGGATATTTTGTAGAGTCAGTGGTGAGATATGGGAGAAAGACAGTTTGCTTTGTGATTGAGAAAAGCTATTTGGTTATAAGGAATCACTTATAAGGAGAATAAGTAAGGTAAGATATGGAAGAGCCAAAGGCTTAGGGTGAGAAAAATTGGGAATTATACTAGTGAACACAGGATTGACTGTGAAGGAGCTAGGTATGGTGAATTTAAAAACTTGAGAGGAGAAAAAGAAATATGTTAGTAATATTGCCTCAGAACTTTGAGGTAAAGAAACTAGATAAGAGCTGACATAAGTGAAAGAATGAAAACACCTATTAAATTAAAGCCAGTGAAAGAATGAACATTTAAGAGTAACAACCTAATAAACACAGGAAAACATAAAAGAATTAATGTAACCCCATGAAACTAAATAAATCATGAAACATGCAAAAATTTAAAACAGTAAGGTGCCACTTGGGAACAAATATTAGATATTCAAATGAGACATTGCACATGTGATTCCCAAGTAGTTTCTTTGCTGGAGAGTCTGAGTGCTCACAGCCCAATAACTCCTCTGATCCTTCCAACACAATTCAGAACTTAACTCAGACTCAGGACCCCTTTCAACCAAAATGAATGCACTCTTTCAGAGTCTGATCTACTCTGAGTTCTTGGGTCAGTAGCTCTTGCGAACACTCTCCCTGGGTGTGATGGTGGATTTGGCAGACAAGTTCACTGAAAATAAAATGTCCACTGAGTCAGGAATATTCCTATGCAACCAATTAAACCACAGTGGTAACAGGCTAGTTTATAACTGTTGTATCTATGAAGGCTAATTGAAAAATAACATTCCATAAGACCCTGTTTTGGGTTTCCCTTTAGCTTAGAGAAGAAATTCACAGAAATAGTGTAAGTATCACAACAACCCAAGTTTTGACCCACAGGTAATCCATATTAAATGGATGTGTCTCTCCTACTAGCGAAAGACAGCATTCAACTGTAATTTATACAATCAGTTATCTAAAGTACAGGGATTGGGGACAACGTAATGCCAGAGAAGGTAAGAGAAGAGAAAAAGGGAAAAAAGGGGAGGGGGACATTGTTTTAAGTCCTCTGCTCTGTGTTATGGAAAGAAGAAAATAGGAGGGAGATAAGGATCCTATGCATGTTAAGGGTATGTTATGTATTTAGAAGTAATAACAGAAAAATGTTACAAAATTGGTAGTGGAAAATGGATTGGGAAGATTCTATAGTTGCTATAAATATTTGGGAAAAAGTTTAACAGAGACAATTGACAAGGTGGAGAGGAAAGCAATGTAAAATTGGGAATGAATAAAATACAGAAGAAAGAGTTCAGGTAGAGAGATAGTTGTAAGTATAGGCGAGATATTAATGAACAAGGGAGAATTCCCTTACCTTCTATAAACTATGTTGGGAGAAAACAAAGGCAAGAGTAAGCAAAGCACACATACACAAATATGCTCATAAAATTATTTATAAATTTTTGGTGCTGGGATGGAATTCAGTGTTTTACATGTTCTAGTACTGAGATGTATCCCTAGTCCCTGCCATTTCTGTATGTTAAGAATGGAACAAGTGCATCCCCTTTGAAGAATAATTCATGTACAAAAATTCATTCATTTTAAGTACAAAGTCAGATAAGTTTTGGAAATGACTATTTATATAACCATCACAGCAATCAACTGTCTTCACCTTAATACCACAGTCTTTTGAATAATATAGCTTTATAGTATATCATAAAATTGGTATTTGAGCAACTATTTTTAAGATCACAATATGCAATATATTAACCATTGTTGATCTCCTTTTATCTTGTTTTGAACTTTTGTAACATTTTAAAATTTATGTTCTTCAAAATTGTATTGCCTTTTCTAAGTGCTTTGCATTTCGTATAAATAGGCCAAATTCAGAACTGGCTTATTAAGTCCTACAATAGAAAAGCATGCTAGAAATTTGATTGACAGTACATGGAATCTATGGATCAATTTGGAGAGAATTGACATGTTGACAATATTGTCTTCCATTTCAAGAAAAAGAAATATTTCTGTATTTATTTTCAAATTTGCTTCAACATTATATTCATAATACAAAGTAATACATTTTAAAAAATATATCCCTAATTATTTCAGGTTTTATGCCATCAAAAATATATTTTTGATGAACTCCTTCAATCTTATGCCATTAAGTATGATATTATCTGTAGACTTTTCATAAATACTATCAAGTTGAGAAATTTCCCTAACTTGGTGATTATTTGTTTTATCATACACTTGTTATATTTTATTGAAGCTTTTTTGTGTCTATTGATGTGAGCATATAACTTTATTTCACTCTATATACTGAATTATTTATTTTTACAATTTTACAATAACTGCATGGAATATTACTTGGTTATGAGATATCAACAACCAATACCTTTTCAATTTGTTTTGTCAACTGAATGACAGTGTGTATGATCCAATGCAATAATGTGTGCTGTTCATTGCTTGTGTGCCTTGTTCTTGTTTTGGAATTAAATATATACTTCATAAAATAAGTTGAGGATTCTCCTTATTTGTACATTTTTTGTGAAGAATTTGTGCATAACTGATAATTTTCCCCATGCCATATGGAGAATTATCCTGTGGAACTATCCGAGTTTGAAGGAGTTTTAGGTTTAATTTTTTTGGAAAATTCATTTGAAATATAATTGAGCTAGAATAAACTGAACATATTTAAAGTATAAATTTTATAAATTTAAATATATAAAATTACTCATACACTCCTTAGCATTTTAAAGAAAAAAGCATATATTGTCAGTCACAAAATTTTGTATGACTTCCCCTGCCCATGTTCAACCAATCACTGATCTGACTTGTGTCAACATGGATTACTCTTTGTTTCTAGAATTTTAAGTAAATACAATCATAATTTGTAGGAAGATTTTGACTAAGAAATCGGCCTCTTTTTCTTATATAAGTATACTAAGGTTATTTATTTTATCAGTGTAAGCATTGATAATTTGCATTTTTCAAGGAATGTGACTGTTTTTTTATTTTAAGAAAGGAAGAAAAGAAAATTTTAAAAAAAGACAAAATAGAAAAAACAAGGAGTAAAGTAGAATACAGAGTTCAAAAAAATTTAACATCATAAAATCACTAGTTGATACATGACATATAGTCAACTTAACAATAGTTGTTAAAGTTACAAAATCAAAGCATAAAAAGTGGCTAGATGCTCAAATATTGACAGCACAAATTCTTCTGTTCAATGATCTAACAAAAGTTCAGTAATATGGTCATGTATTTAACACACTATACACACCATTATAGCCTTTAGAGTAATTTCCTTCCCTTTAACTTTTACAATATCTATTATATCTATTATAATTTTATATCTATGATACTTCTTGGGTACTATTATTTTGTCTTTATTATATTTTATGCTAGAGAGACAATGTGATATTTACTAATGTGAGCATTGTTTATTTCACTAATGAAGATATTCTCAAGTTGCCTCCATTTACCGATAAAGGCTTCAAGATTGTCCTTTTTATCACTGAGTAGTATTCCATTGTATAAAAATACATTTTTTTCATCCACTCTGTGTTTGATGGGCATTTTGGTTGTTCCAAGAGTTAGCTATCACAAATTGTGCTTCTATGAACATGCGTGCACATATATCACTGTGACATGAGCTTTTCAGTTTTTCTGGGAAAATACTCAGGAGGGGAATTGTTAGATTGAATGGAACTTCCAATCCTAGTTTTTTGAGGAATCTCCACACTGATTTCCACAGTGGTTGCGCCCGTCTGCACTCTCACCAACAGTGGAGATGTATTCCTTTTTCCCCACAGCCATGCTAACATTTGTTATCAGTTGTTTTCCTGATGGCAGACATTCTTTCCTGAGTGAGATGAAATCTCAATGCTGTTTTAATTTGCATTTCTCGAGTGACCAGTGATGGCGAACATTTCGTCATATATTTATTTGCCATTTGTATATCTTCATCTGAGAACTGTGTGTTCATCTCAGATGTCCACTTTTGGAGAGGGTCTTTGAATTTGGGGGGCTTCATGTTTTTCAGTTCTTTATATGTTCTGGATATAAGTCCACTGGCTGAGGGATTCTTGGCTAAAATTCTTTCCCATTCTGTGGGTTTTCTTTTCACTTTGTTGGTAATTTATTTTGAAGTGCAAACACTTTTTAGTAATAAGAGATCCCAGTTGTTGATTCTTTGAAGTATTTCCCTTGCACTTTGCATTTTATTCACAAATTCTCTCCCTACCCCTATGTCTCCAAGATTTTTACCTACTTTGTCTTCCATTAGATTTAGTTTTTCTGTTTTAATATTTAGATCCTTGATCCACTTAGACTTTAGTTTAGTGTATGGTGATAGGCATAGGTCTAGTTTCAGTCTACAGTATGTGGAAAGACAATTTTTCCAGCACCATTTATGAGAGAGGCTATCCTTCTTCCAGTAAACATGTTTAGACCCTTTGTCAAATATAAAGTGGCTGAGTATCTTTGTAGTAGTGCTTGCATCTTCTAATCTGTTCCATTGATCCTGAGGTCTATTTCTTTGCCAGAACCATGCTGATTTTATCACTGTGGCTTTGTAGTATAGTTTCAAGTCAGGAATTGAGATGCCTTATCTTTTGCATTTGTTGCTCAGAATTGCCTTTGCTATTCTAGGTTTTTTCTGTTTCCAAATGAATTTTAGGAATGTTTTCTCTAGATCTGTAATGTATGCTAATGATATTTTGATTGGTATTGTCTTAAAACTATATAACAGTTTTGGGAGTATGGCCATTTTCACAATGTTGGTTCTTCCTAATCTAGAGCAAGAAATATCCTTCCATTTTCTAATGTCCTCTTCAATCGCCTTTTTTCGAGTAGTATAATTGTCAACATATAGGTGTTTTACATACTTGCTTAGGTTGATTCCTAGGTATTTCATTTTTTAGATACTATTGTAACAGGCAATATTTCCACAATTTCTCTCTCAGTGAGTTTTTTGTTTGTGTATAGGAATACTATTGATTTTTCAGTGTTGACTTTGTATCTAGCTATGCTGCTGAATTTGTTTATTATCTCTAACAGTCTCTTAATGGAGTTTTGGAGGTCTTCTATGTAGAGTATCATGTCATCTGCAAATAATAATTTGACTTCTTCTTTTCCTATTTTAATTCCTTTTATTTCTCCCTCTTGTCTGATTGCTCTGGCTAATATTTACAGAACTATATTGAATAGGAGTGGTCATAGTGGACATCCTTGTCTTGTTTCTGATTTTAGAGTGAAGGCTTTCAATTTTTGTCCATTTAGTATAATGTTGGCTGTTGGTTTTTCATAGATGACCTTTATGAGATTGAGGAATATATCGTCTATTCCAAGTTTCTATAGAGTTTTCATCATGATAATGTGTTGGACTTTATCAAAAGCCTTTTCTGTGATAATCATGTGGTTTTTGTTTTTGGTTCTGTTGATGTGGTGTATTACATTTATTATCAAAAGCTTTTTCTGTGATAATCATGTGGATTTTTGTTTTTGGCTCTATTGATGTGGTGTATTACATTTATTGGGATGCATATGTTGAACCATCCTTGCATTTCTGGAATGATCCCCACTTGGTCATGATGTATAATCTTCTTAATGATTTGCTGCATTCTACTTGCCAATATTTTATTGAGAATCTTTGCATCAATGTTCATCAGTGAGATTGGTCTATAGTTCTCTTTTTGGTTTGGGTCTTTCTCTAGTTTTGGTATCAGAGTGATACTTGCCTCCAAAACTAAGGTAGGGAGCATGGCTTCTCTTTCAATTGCGTTGAAGAGTTTAAGAAGTATTGGCATTAAATCTTCTCTAAATTTTTTATAGAATTCAGCTGTGAATCCATCTGGACCTGGGCTTTTCTTTGTTGTTAAGTTTTTAACTACATTTTCAATTTCAGTAGATAATATTTGGTTACTCAAAATTGCTATATCTTCTTGTTTGAGCTTTGGTAGTTCATATATTCCTAGAAATGTATTGATTTCCTCTGTTTCCTACCCTATGTGAGTAGAGATTTTCAAAGTAGGTGTTCATGATCTTTTGAATTTCCATGGGATCTCTAGTAATTTCCTTCTTTTCAGTCATTGTGTGGATTTAGTTTTTTCTTTCTTTTTCTTGATAAGGTTGGTTAGCAGTTTATCAATTTTATTTATTATCTCAAAAAACAGCTGTTCGATTCATTAATTCTTTGTATTTTTTTAGTTTCAATTGCATTAATTTCTGCTCTAATGTTTACAATTTCCTGTCTTCTTAGAGCTTTGTGTTTGACTTCTCTTCCTTTTCTAGAAGCCTGAGGTGTAGCATTAGGTTATTTATTTGTGTTTGTTACATTTTTTTGATGTGACTATTTATTGCTATATACTTCCCTCTTAGGACTGCTTTCATTGAATCACATAGGTTACAGTATGTTGTATCTGCATTTTTGTTGTATTTTAGGCATTGTTTTATTTCCTCTTTAATTTCATCTGTAACCCACTGGTTATTCAGAAGATTGTTGTTTAATTTCCATCTATTTATGCAGGCTTTAGAGGTTTTTTGCCCTTTATTTCCAATTTTAGTGTGCTATGGTCAGATATTATGCATGGGATAATTTTTCTCCCTTTGCATTTAGTTAAGAATACTTTATGCTTAATATATGGTCTATTTTGGGGAATGTCCCATGTGTAGCTGAGAAGAATGTATATTCTGATGTGGTTGGGTGGAACACTCTGTAAACATCCACTAAGTCCATTTGCTCACAGGTATGATTCAGTTCTGTTATTTCTTTGCTGACTTTTTGTATAGTTGACCTACCTCTTTGTGACAGTGGGGTGTTAATGTCTCCTATTACAATTCTCTTCTTGTGTATTTGGTTTTTCATGTCCATTATTATTTGTCTTACATAGTTGGGTGCTCCTGTATTTGGTGCATGTATATTTATAATTGTTAGTTCTTCCTCTTTTAGTTTTCCACTAATAAGTATATAGTGGCCTTATTTATGTCTTCTAAATCTTTTAGGTTTGAAGCTCACTTTGTCTGCAAACCGAGTAGCTACACCTGATTTTTTCTGTGTTCCTGTTGCATTGAATACTGTTTTCCATCCTTTTTCTTTTAATCTATGAGTTTATTTTTGAGTCAGATGTGTTTCTTGTATATAGCACATTGTGGGATCCTGTTTCTTGATCCATTCCATCAACCTGTTTCTTTTTATAGGTGAATTGAGGCCATTTACATTTATGGATATCACTGATATGTACTGGCTTGACTGCCATTTTGTGTTCCTATTGTTGATTTCATGCTTTTCTCCCTTGTTTAATTTCTTGTCTTGCCTGGTGGTTTCTTTCTGATGTTGTTCTGAAGATTGTGGTTATTTTTACCTCTATCTAACATGTCTTTCAACATTCTTCCTAAGGCAGGTTTGGTGGACATGAATTTCTTCATTTGTTCTTTATCATGGAAGTATCTTGTTTCTCCATTAAATTTGAAAACAGTTTTGCTAGGTACATCAGCCTGAGTTGAAAGTTGTTTTCTTTTAGGGTTTGAAATACTTCACACCAAGTTCATCTTAACCTGAAGGTTTGTGCTGAGAATTCTGCCATGATTCTAACAGGGTTTCCTTGATAGGTGAGTTGTGTCTTTTCTCTGACAGCTTTTAGTATTCTGTCTTTATGCTGTATGTCTGAGATCTTAATTATTACATGTCTATGTGTAGGTTTATGTTGGCTATGACTATTTGGTGTTCTATATGCCTCACTTATTTGTATATCAGGTTTTTTCCCCAATGTTTGGGAAATTTTCTGCAATTACTTCTGTGAACAGCCTAGATATATCCTTTGCATTGACTCCTGTCTCCTCACTGATGTGACTAATTTTATATTATTTCTCTTGGCATCATCTTGAAGCTGCTGGATTGTCATTTCTTGCTGCTTTGTTGTTTTTATAGGTTCTACCCTTTCATGATCACTATCTGTGATCCTGTTACTCAAGGTTCAAAATCCTATCCTCAGCTTCATTTAAATGTTTTTGCCAGCTTTCAATACAATTTTTTGTTTCTTGGATATTTCTTTGAATTTGTTTCATGGCTTCTGCTTGTTTTCTGCACTGTTCATTCAAAGTTTCAATCTATTTCCCATGCTCCTGTATTTTTTAATCTATTTCTTGTCTAGCTATGTTGAGCAACTTATGTACTAAGGTTGTTATTTCTGTCTTTTCATAAGACATTATTTCTAATTTAAGTTCCTCTATAGCCTCATGGATGTCTTTCTTTACTTCATTTGCTACGTTTTCAGAGATTTCTGGTGTATGACTTTATAGTGCTCTATTTCATTGTTGCCTTTCCTTGCTCCTGATGGACTAGATGTTTGGGATTGCATTTTGCCTTTTCATTTAGTCATTTTCACATTTTGGGTAAATATTTGTTCTTTCTATCCCAACAGTCAAAACTGTCCCTAGTGTGAATTTTAGGGTCCTACTATGTGATTGATGTTTGTGAAATTGCTGGGTACCACAATGTAGAGGAGATCTATTCACCTGATTGTTTAAGATGTATTTACTACCATGAAATTGTGTAAAATATACCCTAATTATATTTTTATGCCTGTTGACTATGTAATATCTCCTGTTTCTCAATTCTTCCTACAAAACCTGCTGGGTGAGTCCTATGTTCTTTCTGGGCTAACTAGCCCAGAAATATTGATGTAGGTCAACTCTTAGTTCCTGCTGTTGCTATATCTTCAGGTTGTTGCAGTTCACCAGATTTCCCTAGCTATAATGTTTGTATCAGCTGAGGACCTTCTGTGTCACTGGGGATCTCATAAGCTGTTTTAGTTTTTTCTAAGTTGGGGGGGCATTATTGGCATACTCCCCAACCTTTCTGATGTTCTCTGTGTGGAGGAGGGGATTATCCACTATTTTACCAGGTTTGCCAAGGTCTTAAATTTGGAGGGAGTTTCACTTCTCCTGCTATTTACCCACTACAGACTTCTATTTTAGGGGCAAAAGTACCACACTGACTGGAGCCTGCTGAGGTCTTCTGTTTGGGTGAGGGGTTCCTGAGTCTCTCATCCAGCCAGCACAGTAATCCGCTGTAGTCTAAGGTTATGGAGAAGGGGTTGGATCCAAAGATCAACTGCAGTACTAGATTCAGGAGGCGAGTGGGTTCCCCAAGCGGTGGGTCCAGCAGCAGCAGTCCCAGGCAGCTCAGGCATACAGAAGGCTTCCTAAATGTTCCTGTCTGAGGGGCGGGCCAAGCAGCAACAATCTGAGGCAGCTCAGGCCTGTGGCGGTCTTCCCTGATGTTCCTGGTGGAGGAGCCGGTGCAGCAATGGCAGTCCAAAGTGGCTCAGGCCTGCAGGGTGCTTCTCTGATATTCCCAGTAGAGGGGCAGGCCCAGCAGCTGCAGTCTGAGGAGGAATGTCGTTGTTTAAGATGTATTTACTACCTTGAAATTGTGTAAAATATACCCTAATTATAGTTCTATGCATGTTGACTATGTAATATCTCATATTTCTCAATATATATGATCCTTTTCTTCATTTATTCTTTTTCAGTATCTTTAAAGGTTTGTAAATTACATCATTCCATTTAAAAAGTAGCTGTATTTTTCATTTCTATTTCATTTATTTCTGCTTTTTAGTCTTTAATTCTTTGTGCTAAGTTTAGGTTTACTTCTCTTACTATTTTCTCAAGACGGAAACTTAAATAAAAAAAACAAATATGGTTATTAGTCAACTAGAGTAAACTGTTCAACTTTTCTGTCTTCTTTCAGATTTTCTGTTTTGTTGTATCAATTATTTAAGAAAAGAGTGTAAAATCTCTATTTGTAATAATGGTTTTGCTTATTACTCTTTTCAATTGTTAGGTTTTACTTTGTGGATACTGTAACTTTATTATTTGATGAAATTTTTGTGCTCTTAATGGACTTTTTAGCCCTGATAATATTTCTTGCTTGGGAATATGTTTTGTGTGGTAGTAGCATTCATTCTTGCTTTCTTTTAACTAATATTCTATATTATGTATATTTAACCACAGTTTACATTTTAGGTGTCTATTTCCTTGTATTTAAAATGTACTTTCAAGGGTAATACATAGTTATATGTGCTTTTTTTCTATCCTGTTTGATAAGTTATTTTTTTCTATTTTTTCATACATGAATTGTCTTCTAGAGTAGCTAAGTAGAAGAAAAATTCTTACATATTTAGCCAAATATTTACCATTTTGCTAGCTGTAAATTTTACTCTAAAATATTCTATCAGTATCTTACCCAATATGCATTACCATGATCTTGCTTGTGTAGTTTCTAAAGAATATGTTTTCTAAATATTTAACTTTATTTCTTTTGAGTGTTTTATTTTATCACTGAAAGAAATATGATTGTACTTAGAGGTTTGATACAAATATGCAAAGTATTGGGTCAGTTAAATATTTTGTTCTTTCATTTCTTCCTCATTTGGGAAGTGAATTAAACATATGTATCAACTATTATCTCACCCAACTGTTTACCATTTTCTACACAATTTTTCTCTGTATGTTTCATTTTACATCACTTGTTTATTTTCTTTTTGAGGTTTAATTTGCTGTTGATCTCACCCATAAATTTTGGACATTGTATATTTAATTTATATAAATTTTTTCTTGCATCATACTACATCATTTTTCATGCCTCATCATGTTCCTATTTTATGATTTTAGACATATTACATGTATTTACAGTAATGGTTTTATGGTCCTTTACTGTTATTTCATTTTTTCATGTTACAACTGATTATTATTTTTCACAATTATGCTCAAGATTTTCTTACTTTCATATTATAGATTATAATTTTGTGTTTTTATATATTTAAATCTGTTATTTTAAAAATATTGTTGGACTTCCTTAAAGTATACAGTTTTACAGTTTCATTATTTGAAGATTACTCTTGAAATTTTTGTTTAAGAGAAATACTCTCTAGGTTTAACTTGTCTGCTCTACTAAGGCAGTGCACATCTGGAAACTCTGAGAATAAAATATTTGATTTCATTCATTATTATATTTTCCCTACTTTCTTTCTGATTCTTGTTAATATTTATATGTTTTGTTTATTAATTAAGTATATTGGTACATTTTAAGTGTACATAATGATCAAAGTCATGATAGGGAATTTGTACCTCTACATGTTATAACATGAGTTTTTCCATGTAACATTTTCCCCCTCTTATTCACAAAACTTTGTTTCCATTTTTTCTTTTCTCATTTTTCTTTATTCTTCCTTTCTTTTTCTCCTCCCATTCCCTAGATTCCATTACCATATTTGAATATTTTCTTCCCATTTCACAATGTGGTCTTTTTATACAATGGAGTGCTACTCAGTCATAAAGAAGGATAAACTTGAAAATTTCATAGGTAAATGGATGCAATTTGAGACAAAATCAAAAGTGAAATGAATGAGACTCACATGTGTAAACACTGTATTGTCTACCTAGTGTGAGAAATTGAAAGAATAAATAATATCCAAAATGTGCAATAGATATTGTAAAATGAGAAATAAATGTTCAAAAGGAAAGATAAACTGGGATGGGGGGAAGGAAAAAAGAAGGAAGGAACAATAATATATGTATATACAAGTTAATTAATTTATCTTAGTTCACTGAAAATAAAAGTTTGTGCTAATATTGTTTGGTCAATTTTACATGTCTATACTTTTTACTCTGAGCAACTACTTTGAAGTTTACAATATGTAATATATTACCCTTTGTCAATCTATTTTTTGACATTTTGTTTCATTGTTTTTATTTTTTCCTCTTTAAAATTATATATATATATATATATATATATATAGAGAGAGAGAGAGAGAGAGAGAGAGGAGAGAGAGAGAGAGAGAGAGAGAGAGAGAGAGAGAGAGAGAGAGAGAGAGAGAGAGAGAGAGAGAGAGAGAGAGAGAGAGAGAGAGAGAGAATGAGAGAGAGAGAGACAGAGAAAGACTAGGACCCATTATCTTGCTATCTATACATCATAGCTGTCAACATTTTTGTGTTTTTTTAGACATTTTCATGTATGAGTATTGATTTATAAAAAAAAAATCCCAAAGAGGAAGCCTCAACCACTCTCATTATTCTCACATGTTACCCTCATCTTCATTATGATAAAACTTGGTCATTTTGCAGACCTTGACCAATGCTGGAGACTGAATATATGGCAATCTGTGTGTTGTGGTTATTCCAAGAATGATAAATGAATTTGAAAAAAATACCTCAAATTTAGCTATTACAACTGTGACATTATATACATGTGTTACTGTGGTATGATGCTTATAATTCTTTTGGGAAGTTATCAAGAAGGGAATAGCTGAGTCAAATGTAACCTCTACATCTAGCTGTTTGGGGAATCTCCACACTGATTTCCACAGTGATTGCATCAGTCTACACTCCCACCAATAGTGGAGAAAGGTTCCTCTTTCCCCATAGCCCCTCCAGCATGTGTTATTGCTTGATTTCTTGGTAACAGATATTCTTTGGGGGGTCATATGGAATCTTAGCATTGTTTTAGTTTGAAATTCTCAAATGACCATAGATGATGAACATATTTTCTTATATTTATTTGTCATTTCTGCTTCTTCATCAAAGAAGTGTTTATTTTATTTATTTTTTATTTTAAAGAAAATAAAAAAGAGGACAGATGTAAGCAGACCAGAACAGAACAATGTAAGCAACACAGCAATTCACAACAAGACAATTGGATATTAACAGTAGCTGTCATAATGTCTCTTTGAAACAGTTGAGCTTAGCTTTACACACAATAAGGACAAATAACAAAATAGAATAAAACCACTCAAGAGAAAGTATTACAAGGCATTCTGAACCAAATAATCAAAGATGAAAAATGGCTGCTACATTATATTGTTTTCCATAAAAATTTTGTTTATACTATTACATATATTAAAATCTAGTAAGACGCAACATGATAAAACCAATGGTAATAGAAAAACAAGAGCATTGTAGGACTTCAGGGGAAGATGATATTAAATCAACAATGGCTGCCATATTGTATTGGTCTTGCCTTCAAAGTAAATATTCATACAATCATATATATATTAAGATCAAACAAAGCAGAATAAAAACATTCCAAACAACGTATGAAAACCTAAGACTTCAAAGCAATATAATGGTGAACCATGATTACCATAAAATCTTCTTTACTCTTACCATTTCTTACATTAGGGAGACTATATGGTATTTATACATGTGAGGTTGATTTATTTCATTTATGAGTATGGATTCAAGTTGCATCCATTTATTTATAAGTATCTCAATGTAATCATTCTTTATACCTGAGTAGTACTCCATTGTATAAAAGTACTACAGTTTTTTTATCCATTCCTCAGTTGATGGGCACTTAGGTTGTTTCCAAGATCTGGCTATTACAAATTGTGCTGCTATAAACATGGGGGCACATATATCACTGTGGTAAGATGTTTTCAGTTCTTCTGGGAACATGCCTAAGAGTGGAATAGCTGAGTCAAATGGGACCTCCAACCCCATTACTTTTTGAGGAATCTCCAGATTGACCTCCACAGTAGTTGCACCAGTCTACACTCCCACCAACAGTGCAGAAGAGTTCCTTTTTCACCAGCCTCTCCAGCATTTGTTGTTGGTAGTTTTGTTGATCATGGCCATTCTTTCTGGATTGAGATGGAATCTCAGTGTGGTTTTAATTTGCATTTCTCTAATGACCAATGATGATGAACATTTTTTCATGTATTCATTCGCCATGCATATTTTTTCATCTGAGAACTGTGTGTTCATCTCAGATGCCCATTTTTGTATTGAGTCTTTGAATTTCGAGTGTCTGATTTTTTTAATTCTTTATAAGTTCCAGACAGAAGTCCTTTGTCTGAGGGACAGTTCACTAAGAACATTTTCCCAGTTTGTGGGTTTTCTTTTCACTCTGCTAGAGATTTCTTTGGACATGCAGAAACTCTTTAATAAGACATGATCCCAGTTATTGATTCTGAGAAGTATTTCCTATGCAGTTGGGTTCTTGTTCATGAATTGTCTACCTACCCCTATGTCTTCAAGATTTTTACCTACTTTGTCTTCCAACAGATTTCATATTTCTGTTTTAATATTTAGATCTTTGATCCATTTAGATTTTAGTTTAGTACATGGTGATAGGCATGGGACTAATTTTAGTTTTTGGCATATGGATAGCCAGTTTTTTCAGCACCACTTATTAAAGAGACTGTCTTTCTTCCAGTGAACATGATTGGCCCTTTATCAAAGATAAGGTGGTTGAGTGTGTTTGTAGTTGTGTCTTCTAGTCTATTCCATTGATCTTCAGGTCTGTTTTTATTCCAATACCATGTTGATTTTATTACAGTAGCTTTGTAATATAACTTCAAGTCAGGGATTGTGATGCCTCCTGCCTTGGCTTTGCTGGTTAGAATTGCCTTTGCTATTCTAGGTCTCTTCTGGTTCCAGATGAATTTTAGAAGTGATTTCTCTAGATCTATGAGATATGTTAGTGGTATTTTCATTGAGATTGCATTGAATCTGTATAGCAATTTTGGGAGAATGGCCATTTTCACAGTATTTATTCTTCCTATCCATGAACAAGGGATGTCTTTCCATTTTCTGAGGTCCTCCTCGATTTCTTTTTTCAGGGTATTATAATTTTCCCTGTACAAATCTTTTACATCTTTTGTTAGATGAATTCCTAAGTATTTCATTCTTTTGGATGCTAGTGTGAAGGTTGTGGCTTCTCTTGTTTCTCTCTCAGTGATTTTGTTGTTAGTGAAATAAGAATGCTATTGACTTTTGAGTATTGACTTTGTATCCAGCTACATTGCTGAATTTATTTGTTATATGTAGGAGTGTATCAATGGAGGTTTGTGGGTGTTCTATGTAGAGTATCATGTTATTTGCAAATAATGATAATTTAACTTCCTCTTTTCCTATCTTTACTCCTTTTATTTCTCTCTCTTTTCTAAGTGCTCTGGCTAATATTTCTAGTACTATGTTGAATAGGAGCAGTTATAAGGGACATCCTTGTCTTGTGCCTGATTTCAATGTAAAGGGTTTCAGTGTTTGGCCATTTAATATGACACTGGTTGTTGGTTTGTCGTAGATGGCCATTATCATATTGAGGTAAAGACCATCTGTTCCAATTCTCTGTAAGGTTCTTATCATGAATGGCTATTGGATCATATCAAAAGCTTTTTCTGCACCTATAGAAATGGCTCTATTGATATGGTGGATTACATTTATTGATTTACATATATTGAACCATCCCTGAATACCTGGGATGAATCCTACTTGGTCTTGTTGTATAATCTTCTTGATGATTTGCTGCATTCTGTTTGCCAAGATTTTATTGAGAATTTTTGCATCTATGTTCATTAGGGTGATGGACCTCTATTTCACTTTTTTAGTTGGGTCTTTCTTAGGTTTTGGTACTAGACTGATATTTGGTTCCAGGAATGACTTATGGAGAATTACTTCCCTTTCAGTTTCATTGAAGAGTTTGACGAGTGTCGGCATTAAGTCTTCTTTGTATTTCTTTTAGAATTCTGCAGTGAATCTGTCTGGGCCTGGACTCTTGTTTGTTGGTAGAGACTTGATTACATTTTCAATTTCATTAATAGAAACTGTGTTATTTAGCAGTTTTACATCTTCTTGATGCAGCTTTAGAGATGTGTATGTTTCTAGGAATCTCTCCATTTTTGTATTATTGAACCTATGAGAGAAGAGGTTTTCAAAATAGTTGTTGATGATCTTATGTATTTCCACAGGTTCAGTAGTGATTTTAACTGTTTCATTCTGTATTGCATGAATTTGAGTCTTTTCTTTTCTTTTTTTAATTAGGTTGGCTAGGGGCTTATCAATTTCATTTATTCTTTCAAAGAACCAACTCTTTGATTCATTGATTCTTTGAATTGTTTTCTTAGTCTCTATTGCATTAATTTCTGCTCTGATCTTCATAATTTCCTCCCTTATTTTGGCTTTGGGCTGGCTTGCTCTTCTTTTTCTAGATGTTTGAGGTGTAATATCAGGTTGCTTATTTGTGTTCGTTCTGTTTTCCTAATGTGGGAACTCAGTGCAATAAATTTTCCTCTGAGGACCGCTTTCATTGCATCCCATAGTTTCTGGTAAGTTATATTTGTATTTTTGTTTGCTTGTATATATTGTTTAATTTCTTCTTTAATTTCCTCTGTGACTCACTGATTGCTCAAGGGTGCATTATTTAATTTCCATATGTTTGTGAGTTTTTTGCAGTTATTTTTATCATTAATTTCCAGTTTCATGGTGCTATGATCCAATAACATGCATGGTATAATTTCAGTTCTTTTGCCTTTACTTAAATATATTCTGTGGGATAGTATATGGTCTATTTTAGAGAATGTCCCATGTACTGCTGTGAAGAATGTATATCCTGATATTGTTGGATGGAAAACTCTGTATATTTCTATCAAAACCATTTGCTCACAGGTGTGATTCAGTTCTGTTATTCCTTTGCTAATTTTGTGTCTAGTTGATCTATCCCTTTGTGTCAATGGTGTGTTAAGGTCTCCTGTTATAATTGTGTTATTGCCTATTTGATTTTTCATTACTGTTAATACTTGCTTTGTTTAGTTGGGTTCTCTGGGATTTGGTGCATATATATTTAACATTGTTATCAGTTCCTCTTGCAGTTTTCCCCTAACTAGTATGTAAAGACCTTCTTCATCTCTTCAAACCATTCTTGGTTTGCAAACAGAATAGCTACCCCCACTTTTTTTTGAGTTTCTGTTGCACGGAGTATTGTTTTCCATCCCTTGGCTTTCAGTCTTTGAGTTTCCTTTTGGTTTAGATGGGTTTCTTGTAGACAGCATATGGTTGGATGTTGTTTCTTGATCCATTCTGCCAGTCTGTTTCTTTTAATTTGTGAATTGAGGCCCTTTACATTAATGGTCATAACTGTGATATATTTTTTATTGTTGACATGTTATCTTTCTGATGTTGTATCTTAACTTTCCATTCTGTTTAATTGTCTTGCTTAGTGGTTTTTTCCTATGTGTACCTAGAATGTCTTTCAGTATTCTTTGTAGGTTTGATTTGGTGATCATGAAGTTCTTCAGCTGTTGTTTGTCATGGAAGTATCTTATTTCTCCATCCATTTGGAAGGACAGTTTTGCAGGGTACATCAGTCTGAGTTGGAAGTCTTTTTCCTTTAGGATGTGAAACACTTCACTCCATGCTCTTCTTGACTTCATTGTTTGTGTTGAGAAGTCTGCTGTGATTCTGATAGGTTTTCCTTTATAGGTGACCCATCTTTTCTAACAGCTTTTAATATTCTGTTCTTATGTTGGATTTCTGGGATGGTGATTTTAGGTGTCCATTTTTGTATCAGTTCCTTAAACTTGCAGTATCTGATCTTTTTTAACTCTTTATATATTCTATACAGTAGTCCTTTGTCTTAGGAACAGTAGAAAATTTTGTTTTTTCACAATGTGAGTTGTCTCTTTGTTCTGTTGGTGATGTTGCTGTGCAATTTTTTTATAAAATGACATCCCACTTATTGATTCTTTGTGATACTTTCTGTGTGGTTGGGGTTTTATTCATAAAATCTTTGCCTCCACTAATGCCTTCAAAAGTTCTACCTATTTTATCTTCCAGCAGATTTAATCTTTCTCTTCTTGTATTTAGATCTTGGTTCCTTTTCAACTTTAGTTTAATGCATGGTGAAAGATATGGGCCTGGTTTAAATCTCTAGCATGGGGAAAGCCAGTTTTTCTAGCATCATTTATTACAGAGGCTATCTTTCTTCCAGTGAATGTTTTTGGAACCTTTGTTAAAGATAAGGTGGCTGAGTGTGTTTGGGGTTGTATCTGCCTCTTCTAATCTGTTCCATTGGTTGACTGATGCACTTTGTTTTTTGCTAGTAGTGTATTATTTCTTTCTTTCTTTTTTTTGTGCCAGGATCAAACTCATGACCTCAGGCTTGCCAGGCAGGCACTTATCCTTCTGAGCTAAAGCACCAGCCCCAATAGCGTGTTATTTTTATCATGGTAGGTGTGTAGTACAATTTCAAGTCAGGAATTGTGATGCTCTCTGTCTTGCCTTTCTTGTCCAGAATAGCCTTTTCTCTTCTAGGTCTCTTCTGTTTTCAAATATCTTTTAGAATTTTTTTTGCCTAATTCTGTGACATATGCTGTTGGAATTCTGATCAAAATTGCATTGTCTGTATAACAGTATTAGAAGTATAGTCATTTTCACCATATTGATTTTTCCTGATGAAAAGGAATGGATAACTTTTCATTTCTGATATTCTCTTCAATCTCCTTTTTCAGGATACTGTAGTTTTCAGTATAGAGGTCTTTTACTTTTTTCATTGGATTGATTCCTAGGTATTTCATTTTTTGGATGCTATTGTGAAAGGTGTTGTTTCCCTAATTTCTCACCCAGTGAGTTTGTTATTCATGTATAGGAAGGCTATTGATTTTTGAGAGTTGACTTTATAACCAGGTATGTTACTGAATTTGCTTATTAAATCTAGAAGTATTTTGGTGGAATTTTTGAGATCTTCTATGTAAATTGTCATGTCATCTGCAAATAACAATAATTTAACTTCATATTTTTCTATTCTTATTCCTTTTATTTCTTTCACTTACCTAATTTCTCTAGCTAATATCTCCAGCACTATATTGAATAAGAGTGGTGAGAGTGGGTATGCTTGCCTTGCTTCTAATTTTTAAGTAAAAGCTTTCAAGGTTATTTTTTCCAGTTAGTATGATTGTTGTTGATGGTTTGTCATAGATGACTTATATCATATTGAGAAAAAAAAAACTCTATTCCAATTTTTTGTTGGGTTTTTTTCATGAATGGATGTAGGACTGCTCAAATTTTTTTTTCTTTGTCTATTTAGATGATCATGTAATTTTTGTTTTTGGCTCTGTAGATATGGTTTATTGCATTTATTGATTTGAATGAGCTAAACCATCCCTGCATCCCCAGGATAAATTCTATTTGGTTATGATGTGTAATCTTCTTGATGATTTGCTGCACTCTTTTTGCCAATATCATATTGAAGATTTTTGTATCTATCTTTATTAAGGAGATTAGCCTAAAGTTCTTTTTCTTGGTTGACTCTTTCTCTGGTTTGGTATAAGTGTAGTGCTTGCTTCCAGGAATAAATTTTGGAGTATTAATAACTTTTCCACTTCATTAAAGAATTAGAGGTTTATTTATATTAGATCATCTCTAAATATCTTGTAGAGTTCAGCAGTGAACTCATTAGTGCCTGGGATTTTTTCAATGGTGTTTTTTAAAAATTTTATAAAGCAAACCAAAAAAAAAAAGAATAGAAGCAATACAGAATTTCAAAAAAGTCAGAAATTAACAATACTTAATATATTGCAAATTATTATCTTAGAAGTAGTTGTTTGATTACAAGTTGTAGGCATGAAAACAGTCATTACAAAGGTCAATAGCAAAGAGATTTTTTTTATTTTCTTTAGGTGTTTTATAGTTTTAAGTTGATTTTTGTATATGTTGTAAGGTAAGTGTCCCATTACCTTAATTCCACACCTTCAACAACATACAAATCATTCAGATAGAAAATCAAATTTCTGGCCTTGAACATTGGTCTTGAATCACACTTTAACCCAAATATTTCTAACATACATACAGAAAAATCTATACCTTTGTAAGAGAAAATATATGTTTAACAACTTCTCATGTAACATTATCCAATATAGACTGTATGTAGGGTCATAATATAAAGACTAAAAATTTTAAGAAGATAAAAATAACATCAAGTATATATTCTTTTATGAGTCTTCTTTTTATTATCATTAGCATATTTCAGTTGGACAGTATAATGTGATCATTGTGAACTTTTAATAACTGCAAATAATATACTTTGATCTTATCTACCTTTTCCAGTATCTTTTCTAACTGCATGGTTGTGATACTAGAGATTAGTAATAGAGAGAAAGCCTGAAAAATTCTTAAATATGGGAAAATTAAAATGTTTTTTGGAAAATGGACAGGTCCAAGAGAAATATGGAATTTTAAAAAGGCCTTGAGGCAAATTAAATAGGAAGCACAAAATATTAAAACTTGTGGAATACAGTATAAATTTAAGAGGAAATTTTATAGTGATAAAAACCGATACTAGAAACAAAAAATAATTTTGAATAAAATAACCCAATTTTGCACTTTCAGGAAATAGAAAAAACTCTCAAAGATAGAAAATAATCAGAACACAAACCAATTAGAAAATATGAAAGTAGGAAAAAATCACCGCTAAAAATTTTTAACTTAAAAATAAATAAAGTCAACAAGTCTTTAATTAGACTAAATAAAAAAAGAAATGAGATTCAAATAAATGAAATCAGAAATGAAAGTGTAAATATTGTGATGGATGCCTCAGAAATAAAAATGATCATAAAGTAATATTATGAACAACTATAAAAGCCAACAAATTACATAAACTAGAGGAAATTATTAATTCCTAGAAACACAACTAACAACACTGAATCAAATAGAATTAGAAAGCTCGAGTAAGATCAATAATGTATGAGATTAAAGATGTAATTAAAAGCATTCCACCCACTCTGGTTTGATTGTTAACTGCCTTTGAAGTCCTATAATGTCTTCAATATTTAGATTTTATTAACGGTGTAATACAATGCTAAGTTTAACTATACTATGTTTGACAATATAGACAATTTTATTGAAAATAACAAGAGACATCATAGTAACTACCATAGATCACCTAGTATTGTGGTTTTATATGTCCTTTTCATTTCATGTTTCTCTAGGAATTTGTATTGTTGACTTGTTTTGATTTTGTTTCTCCCTCTAATACAGAAGGGCTAGGTATATGTGTAGAGACTTATACATGTGTAGAACTTCTAAATAGTTTACGAGAATGGGTTATAGTTATTTTAAAGAAAAAAAAGAGAGGAAAAAAGTATTCTAAAGGATATAACTGCATGTATGTTTGAGTGTGTGGGATTAATAACCATGTTGCTAAAGTTTTAGTTGGATGGATGAACAAAAATGATTGCAGTCTCACTGTTTGGATGTCCACTTTGTAGGCTTTATATTTGTAACTCGAACAACTACTTCAAAGAGAAAAATATGTAATTATCTACTAGTGATTTCTTACTGGTTACTATTTTCTGTTTTGTTTTTGAGATTTTGTATTATTTCTACCTTCTTTCTGCTTCAAAATTATTTTTCTTTAAAGAAATAAAAAAAAGCATTCCAACAAAGCAAGTTCAGAACTAGAAGTTTTCAGAGATGAGTTACCGTAAACATTCACAGAAGAAATATTGGTTTTTAAACTTTTCCAGAAGAAAAACATAGAAGGAACATTTCCAAAGTAATTTTATGAGGAAAACATCATCCTAAAACCAAAACCACATAAAGATTCAAGGCAAAAAGTAAAACAAAAACAAACACAGTTGGGTCAATATGAACATAGATGAATATAGATGCAAAATCATCAATAAAATATTTTATAGGTCTTATTCAACTTATCTTTCATAACAATTCTATGAAATTTGGCTAATATACAGAGCTGTGTTGTCAAAATGGTACTTGATTTATTCCTACATGGGATATATTTAATGATATGCTAATCAGCATATTAAACTGTAAAAGAGACATCAGGGATAAAATACCTATTTACATTTGTGTACTCTGTACTCTTGCAACCTGGTTGGTAGAAAAAGTATTTTTACATAATAACTTCTGACACTACATGAGTAGAATAGGGCAGTGGTCTTCAGAAGGAAGGGGTAAGTGAGGACAGGTGGGATGGAGTTTACAAAGTAGCAGTTATGTAGGACAAGTGAATCTAGAGATCTAAGACGGTCTGAAATTACAATTACCACTATTTCATATTGGCAATTTTCTAAAAGAGATTTTAGTTGATCTTAGCACTGAAAGGTAACTATGTTAGATAATGGATATATTAAATTATTTGCCTATAGAAATTATTTCTTACTACTTAATGAATATCAAGACATTGTAATATACACTTAAACTTTAAATCATAAAACCTATAATAATAAACCTATAAGTTACTCATGACAGCACCTGGCACATAGAGAGAAATTAACATACTGAGTCATTTTTATTTCCCCAAGTTTTTGAGTTCTTCTCTCCATACTCAAATATACAAAAGATTAACTTTTCTTGGAACCTCTTTTGAAAGCCTCTTTGGTTCTCAAGACCCCTACCCTCTACTGTCATCATTACTCAATTTCTACCCCTTTACAATCATTTCAAGTAATACCCTTGAACTTATTATGGATAACCAAAATATCCACACACATTTCCACATTCTCTTGTGCGAACCTTACTGACCATGGCTGAGTATCACTGAGAGGAGATCTAAGTACTCAAAAATAAATAAACAAACAAACAACAGCAAAAACATGTTCATTGGAGGTGGAGTGTAGCTCAGTGATAGAGTGCATGCATGCTTAGTTGGTGTAAGGCCCTGGGTTCAATGCCAAGTATCAAAAACCCCAAACCAAAAAATAAACAAAAAGTAATAAAATAAACAAAACAAAAAATCACATTGATTTATTATTGTCCAAAATAGTCATAAGGATTTATAATGAACAATCATTGAGTTACCTTACAACTATCCTTTGTTTGCAATGAGGTGGAACTAATAAATCTGCACTGGAAAAAACCCATGTTTATAATTATTCTCACAAAGAATATGGATCAAACCACTCATGATCTACATAATTTATATCCTATGTGTTATTTCTGGTATCTTTCTGGCAGATGGTGAGCAATGAAAAGTACAGAATGCTTTCACACATTATGTGTTAAGGCCAAGCCTAAATTGCCAAGTAGGATGTGCAGCACAGCTACATGGAATATCTATGAAGCACACTGTCATTTAGAGTTAGCATAGGTCCACTGAACAAATGAAACAAAATAAAATAAAACTGTGCAGAAACTCAGTAAACATAGTCTTTGAGAATAACAGAATGGTTTAAATTGTGGATATATTACTTCTTAGTTTTCCAGTTGTGTGGGTTTAAGCTAACTTCCTCACCTATAAAGTAACTTTAGTAATACCAGATTCACAGTGTGTTACACAAGTTTTGCAATGTGGAAAGCTGTGTGATATAGGTAACTTGGGTGTAAAATTTAGGGGACACCAAAAATTCAGAAATGAACATATGTAATATTTTATCATAATCTTTGAAAAACTCAGTTTTAATACAGAAATTAATCATGAAGGAAATATCAATTTTTAAAATACAAATAAGGTCCCAATCCTGACCAACCTTGAATTTAGATGTCTTGGTCTTACTTACTTCTTAAACTTGGTATTTTTTTTAAATGGAAGTTAAATGAGGCAGTGGGTGTAGAGTACTGTCTTTGGCTTAGTAATTTTTAACTATTTATAAATACTGAGATCGAGAAAATGGAGTTTTGTCTTTGTAAAAGCAATTCATAGTGAATCATTCAAATACAAAGAAACCTATCTTTTTTTCTTTCTGTTTTATTTGCAATTATACAAATAGCATATAAGCATATTATGAGTGAAACTAGCATGGCTTTTCTAAGTACTCCTATACTTAGTATTTTTAGATAGTATATAGCACTAATTTTGTTTTTGAATGGAATTATCATTCTCCTGTACAAACATATTTGCTTGCTTAATTTTGTTCCCTGTAACACTCGATCTTATGTGTGTCTCCATTCTTGTGAATTACTGCATAATGCTCCTTATATTCTGAAGTTTATTCATTGAGTTGTACTACTGATGTTCATTTAGAGATTTTACAATTAATTAATATTCCACATATATACAAAGATTTTCTAGTTTGTATTCTGAGAAATATGACTGCTGACTTTTACAGGATACAGATATAGACTTATTGTGTTACTCTTTTATTCCATGGCCTACTGGCCATTCTAATTGACACTCCTACTAGAAGTATATGACTATTCTTGTTTTGACACACTCTATTTGTATAGGGTATCTTCAGCGTGACTCATTTGACAATATGATGGTTTAAAATGTCTTATTGCTGCTATTTTGCATATTGCTGCATAATTGGTAATAGCATCTTTTTTTTTTTTCATGGTACTGGCAATTGAACTAAGGAACTTTTGCTCTCCAGGGAGGCACTGTGCCAGTAAGACATATCCCCAGCCCAATAATGACAACTTTTAATATATTTATTGGATATATGCATTTCCTACTCTGTGAACTGATTATGCTAATTTTTTGTCTGCTTTTTAAAATTTTATTTATTTATTTATTTATTTTTATCGGTACCAGGGATTGAACTCACGACTGCGTGCTTGCAAGGCAGGCGCTTATGCTGCTGAGCTAAACCCACAGCCTTTTTGTCTGTTTTTTACAGGACAGTTTTTTCTAACTAAATTTCAGGAGTTTCTCATGTATTCTGCACACTAATCTCCTCTCTTGTATACTACAGATAAATCAAATAATAATATCTGTTCTATCTCTTTTGCATAAATTTCTTTAGAGTATCTTATCATACAAAATATTTTGTCTACTTTGATTTTTTAAAAATTTCACCCCTAAGAAAATCAAACAAATAGTATACCAACTATTATTTTTATAATGTTAATAGGTTCATTTTTGAGAAACTACTTGGATTTTGTTAATGGCATGTTATCAATACTTTTTTTCCTTTATTTTTCAAACAAATGTTCAAATGTTTCAGTATTATTTTACTGAAATTCCCATTTTAGCACATACTAAATTATCTGACATATATGGTTATGTTTTGAAGCTGTTTTAGGTTTCATTGATATATTTGTCTGTTCCTACACCAGTACCACATTATTCAATTATGATAATATCATAATATATAAGTTTAGACTATGAGGGTCAGAGAAGTTTTCATAAGGGAAGGAACTGTTTTGGTTACTTTTCTCTCATTGCTTAGACAAAATACCCAACACTCAAAATGAAGGAAGGAAAGGTTTATTTAGCTTACAGTTTTTGGAGGTTTCAGTCCCTAATCATCTGGCTCCAGGGCAGAGTGGCATGGCACCACGGCAACAACTCAAGGCAGCAACCAGCAAAAGCAGCCCTAATATTGTAAGCAAGATACCCCCATCCAGGGTGGTTGTAGCACTCACATGACCTTTGTGCCCTCCTCTTACACAGGATGGGGATATTTACAATGTAAAGACCCTGGCTCCCTTCTGAATCTCTTATTTAAACTTCTAAACTTCTCAATTTGACAGTGTATCACCATAAAAACAACTCTTGATAAAGTACTAAAACATGCATAAATATTCATCAGGTAATGAAAAGAAAACAAGATATTTAACTTATAGGAAATGTGCCAGTACACATAGGTGTTAAATTGTATAGCATATTTAAAGTCTCCTAGCTGTTCATTGGATAGTTCTTACAGTCTATGTTAGGATTTGAGTTCATACAAGAAAATAGGAGCAACATTATAAGCTGACTTAATTATTCTAGTACAGACTCGAATTTTTCTGCAGTCAAAATTATTATAAGCTTTTGATCAGAGATAACATAATCATCTGTCCTTGGCAGAAGTGTGAGTATGGTTTAAAGGGGAAAGAGTTGTGTAACTGCTGTAGGAATTCTGGGAAATAAGACAAATTTGCAGGCTAGATTAGTCAATAAAAGCTTTATAAGGGAACAATTAAGCTGTGTAAAATTTTAGAATGTGGTTTGTTGGTTGGTTCAAGAAAAGAAAATTTTTATGTGTTTATTTAATTTATGTTTCTGTTACTTGAATTGTTTTCCTTTTTAAAATCAGGTTAATATTAGATAAATACAAAATGCACCATGAATAGATAACTTAGTATTGAATTTAATTAAAGCTAAGTAAATTTTTGCTATAAAATAATCTAATATGGATGCTCTAAGTAATCAAGTTTTAAAATGTCAATCAAGATTTTTTCATTTACCAAAAGAGAGCATTCTTAAGAGAACTTTCGAAACAGATTAGGGTAGACATGACTCTAACATGCATCTTGGAAACTCAGAATAAAGTAACGAGCAAGAAAAGTGTCTAAAAGTGTCTATTTTAGCATGCAGGAAATACAAAAGCTAGAGAATTAATGTTTCTTAAATATTTCTGATTTCTAGTATAGAGAAAGAAAGTATTAATGGGACATTATTAAGTCTTAATATGTATTTGTTTTATATCTGTGACTGTCTGGGATAGATAAGCCAAAATTCTATTTGTTCTGGAATATCCTATTATCAGAAAAATAAAGCAAAAGTTTAAAAGTTTCGCATATGTCTATATTTTTCCAAATTACTCTATGTGGAACCGCTTGGCTAATTGAATTATCATGTTTAATAATTTGTTATATTGAAAAATTATTTTAAAAATAAATACTAGTTAGCAGGTAGTATGGACTATACCAGTTTCTTCTTAATTTGTCTTTGAAATTCCATACAGTGCCTGATATTCTAGCCTGATGACTCACCACAAATTATGTAGTGAGCACTTCCTGAAATAAAGGCATTCAATAGAGGGAAACTCAACTCCTCTCTAGGATTTGTTTTAAAGCCTCACCCCCTAAATCATGGGAGAATGTTACACCTTTTGTGCCATAATCCTTGCTTGAGTAAACTACTATTCTGAGCAACTATTAAATTGGTTTTTTTCTGTATCTTCAAAATATTTTAAAGATTTTAGAAAGAATAAAAAACAGGACAGAGGGCTGAGGATTTAGCTCAGCAGCATAAGCGCCTGCCTGGCAAGTGCGAGGTCATGAGTTTGATCTCAGGTACAAAAAAAAAAAAAAAAAACACCAAAAAACAGGAAAGAGAACTAATTGTTAGCTGCCTTAAAATTAATGAATTATAAACAACAAATTACTTATGCATACATTAGAGTTTTTAAGCAAAAATGTCAGTATTGATAATATTATTCATTAAAAGTGATAGTTTGATGGCTGGAGATATAGCTCCATTGCAGAGCACTTGCCTAAGCACATGCAAGGCCTCATTCCCATCACTGGGAAAAAAATGATAGATTAAAATGTTGAAAAAGGGGAAATGAGTACTAGTGATAGCTATATATTTTAAATGTACTTGTTTGTACTGCATTATATATACATTTCAAATGGTTAAAATATTAAATTCTGTTATGCATATTTTATAAGAATTAAATAATTAAAATGCCAACAAGGGAAAAAAAGGTAATAGAGTGTTGGGTACAGAGAGAATAACCTAAAAGGAATTTTATTTTCTAGTAAGGGAATAATAAGTCTACATATTACCATCTTTGTTAACTTTCAGACTTTCCTTTTTTGATAATATAGAACATAAGTAGGATGAAGATGTTCCTTCTTTATCCCCAGTTCAGGAAAAATACCTGAAATTTAAATTGAAGTGAGAACAGCCTGTCAGGAATAGATAGGGTCTTATCAGAGAGTAATTATAGTTAGTGATTAAGAGGTTTCAGAACCTAGATGTTTCAGACCAGCTTTATGCCAAGTTCTGATGCCTTACATGTTCAAAGAGAGCCAACAGATTAGGCAGGTAGCATAAAGCTCTCGTGCCCAGTAAGTTTTTAAAGCTGGTATGGTTCAAAGTGAGGTCTAATTAGACTAGAAAGATTTGATGAGCTGATAAAGCCAATCAGGATTGATAACATTCTAACTTATTATGGTATGTGCTTTGTTCATTTCAGATGTTTTGCCTTAAGACTTTTCATAGTTTCATACCACCTAGCTGTCACATTCATATCCTTATTTTTAATAGAGAATTTGTGAGGGCAGCACCAAGTCTCTTTACATCCCTATGACTCCCATTTCTTGACAGTTCTCAGTAGGAAATTTCAAACCACTTTCCACAAAATTAACTCTCATGGGGTGAAGTGTTTTCACATCCACCTTTATAGAACAAGTACTTCCTTGGTTGGTGGATTAGATTTTGTTGCTAGGATAGAAGATTGATTCTTGGATATCATCCTTAAAACAGTGACTTATTTTATTCAGTTACTTTATTGAGCCAAATTTTATTTCAACTAGGATATCTTTGAAAAGTATTTATCCTTATAAAAATATTAAGAATTTTCCTTAGTAATATATATATATATATATATATATATATATATATAATAAAATGTGCATCTTAAGTATAAAATTCACAAAGGCAACTCATATAATCACCACTCTAATTTACATTGAATGCTTTCTTTTGTGCACCTTTGTAGTCAGTTCCCATTACTTTTCCTAGTCTTACCATTGGCAACCATTGATTTTTAATTTTTTCTTTATTAAAAAAACTATAGATATTTTTGTATTTTAAAACATCATTAAACAAAATGTAGAATGTACTCCTTGACTTAGGCTGGTTATGCTAAACCAAAAGTGCATGAAATTTTTGCATCAACAGCTTTTCTTTTTTAATTATTCTGTGAGCCCAACACATAATGCATCAGCTCAACAGTTTATAGGGCACTGGGTTCTTAAGAATATCATTGGAAAAGGATGTGATGAGCAATGATGCTTATTTCATGGTGGCCATGAAACAAAGCAGGACAACAGTGACAGAGAAAGTGATTGGAACCATATACATGATACTCAAGGTTACATGTTCATACACCACATAATCCTAGTGACAAGCTGATATCCAGCTAATAAAGGTTGACTACCCTCTCAAATCAACTGGCAAAGCCTTGGGCTTTGAAACTGAAAATATTCTTTGAGGTTTGCTTACCAATCTTAGCTACTGAATATGAACAGTAAATACAGGATTACTCTAGCAAGCACAAGGTTGTGAGTTAGATTCCCCCAGTACAAAAATAAAAACAAAAAAAGCAGTGATGCTGAATATGGAAGTTTATCTTCAACATGTGTTCAGCATACAAAGCTATCTCAAAACTACAGTGGATTATCTGACAGTTTAGAAAAAATTTCAATTCCTTCTCCCTGGATAACCACCAACTTGGGTCATTGTTATTAAATAATTTTTATTTGTATTTATTTTTTTTACTTTAGAGAGGATAAATCCAAGCAAAATGAAACAGAATGAAGCCAATCAAAACAAAACAGTGTAAGTGATACAGGATTTCAAATCAAGATAATAGGAAATCAACAATGGCTACCATAATGCCTCTTGTCCTCAAAATAGCTACCCATACCTTCAGGCACAGTAAAATCAAACAAAGAAGAACACAATAGAATCAATAAAAACAAAACAATGAAGACAATACAGGACTTCAAAACAAGATAATACTAAATCCAAAATGACTACCATAATACATCTTGTTATCTTTGAAATAGCTACCCATTCCATCAGATACAATAAAATCAAACAAGACAAAACAGAATAAAACCAAACCAAACAGAATAACAAAAATGATATAGGACTTTAAAACATGATAATAGTGAATTAACAATGGCTACCACCTTCCGAGTGAGATCCTCCATAGATTCTACAGTGAAACAAAGGGGGAAAATAGGTGTGGAGAAAGGGCCACTTAATAGCAGACAGCCAGGAAATGTACATTAAAATAAAGAACAAATTTGTTGTGCAGATTTAAGTCAATTCCTCTTAAATAAGTCTCCTTTTCCATTATTAAGCTATTTATTCTTTTATTCCTACTACATGGAGAGAAACACAAAGGAATATTTCCTTTGGGAGTAAATTTCTTTTTTAAAAATTTTATTTAAAGAGGAAAAAAAGCAAAACGTAAGGGTAGAAATAATACTTACTTTCAAAAAATAAACAGTAAGAAATCACTAGTTGATAAATTACATATTGTCCTCTTAGAAATAGTTGTTCAAGTTACAAAATTAAAGCCCACAAAGTGGACATTCAAACAGTGAGACTGCCAACAGTTCTGTTCAACAATCCAACAAAAACTTAGTAATATGGTCATCTATTTTACACACTTAAACATATAGGCAGTTATATCCTTTAGAGCACTTTCTTTTCCTCTTTTTTACAATAGCAATTACACATTTTGGGTTTTATTACTCCTGCAGTTCTTATTACTTTTTACACTAGAGACACAATATGATATTTATAAATATGATTCTTATTTATTTCACTTATGAGGATAGTCTCAAGTTGTCTCCATTTACCTATGAAGGCCTCAAGATCATCCTTTTTTATAGCCAAGTAATATTCCATTGATAAAAATACCACATCTTTTTCATCCAGTTCATTTACTAAAAGATAACTTTTCAGAGCTTCTCTTATGTCTTCAGTTTCTCATTGTACCCAGGTCAGCATCACCCCTGTATGAAAGGGGAACATTTTGGGGTGACTTAGTCTGATTTACTGCACTCATATTTTGGAACAGCTTATTCTGAATCCCATAACATACCCACATAGAATTAATATAGGCAATGATGTAAAAGATCAATGTAGAAGCAGGGAAACTTTTAAGATGCTATTATAGTTGTCCAAGAGACAAATTATGGAGGCTTACTTTGAGTAATGATAGCTGAGATAGAAAGAAATAGATATATTAAGGATATGCTTTGATATAGATTCAAAAGTCTTTGAGATGAAAGAGAAAACAGAGTAATGTAATATCATATTTTGTGGAGTTATGTGGTGAGGGTTTATATTTTAGACCACATTATTTTTAGATACGTAGTAGACATTAAGCTGAATATATAAGAGAGATAATTGTATGTGAGTTTGGAACTCAGAAGAAATATGAACAGATAGAAGTTGTAAAATTCAAGACAGAACATAAAGATGTAGTGGTCATTTGCATAAGAACATGAAACAAGATGTGATCACCTCCTGGAATATGGGCTCCTGTGCCTCTGTGTTACTCAGGAATGGAGAACAATGTTTGTTGTACATGTGGCTATAATATTTTAGAAATTCAGTATTCATCAAAGGTTAAATTCAATAACAAGACCATTTGGAAAAAGGCTTCACTAAAATAGTGGAATTTTTGTCCTCTTGTGTTATTCAAGTCAATAGTTACAAAGTTCTAATTCTTTATTGAGATTTATGTGCATTTTGTTATTCAGTTTTCAAAACACACTGAGATACAATTGCTTATTCTGATGTTGCAGATGAAGAACCAAAATTCAGATAAATGACACAATTTGGTCCAGATTATACAGTAAGTAATCAATGGCAGTAGTTTTTTTTTACCTGTTAGCCTCCATATGCGATGCATGATACTACTGGTGATAATAGCAGAATTTAATGAATGCTGCTATGGTTTGGGAATGATTTTAATATTTCCCACAAAATTTCTTGTTTTAGAAGCTTGGTCCCCAATGAAGCAATGTTGGGATGTGGTGAAACCTTAAAGTGGAGGGGCCTAACGGAAAGTGATTAGGTCACTTGGGGTGCTGCCCTTGAAAGACATTCATGTAGTTTATGCAGAGTCCCAGTAAAATTGTAAGAGAGTAGATTATTATAAAGAAGACTATCCTATATCCAGTCTGGTTTCCTGTCTTACTTTGCCCATGCACTCCCACCATTACACAACATGCCATGAAGTGATGTAGCCAAGGGGCTCCTCACTTGAAGTCAAGCTGATGGAGCTTCCAGTCTTAAAATTTTAACACCCAAAAATTGTGAACCAAAAAATTTCTATTCTTTATAATTTACCCAGCCTTAGGTCTTATGTCATAGCACCTAAAAATGGCCAAATACAAGTAGCTAATATGTCCAGATGTAGCACTAAAGGGCTAGTGATGTCTTATCTCCTCTCGTTCTCATAAAATATTCTGATTATTTTCCCCATTTTATTGATGAGAAATCCAAGAAATCCATTACACATGTGAAGTAACTTGGTCAAAGTCTTATAGTTAGTAAGTGTCATAGTTGTGTTTTAAATATCCATTTGTCTCATTCCAGAGCATTCATCTTCTATGATCATAGAAAACAGTGAAGGAAAAGGTTTTCCTCTGAAAAGGGTCATAAATCTCAAATGCAAGAAAACTGAAAGTATATCATTAAATTAATGGATATTTCAAAACTTAATTTTATTCAAAGTAAGTGGTTGAAGGTGATTATAAAAATCAGCAAGATATTGAAAAATCATCTGTTAGATTATTTTTAAAGTTATCATATTTAAACTGGGTTTGTTGGTGGATGCCTGTAATCCCAGAAATTGGAAAGCTGAGAGAAGAGGATCTATGCAAGTTTGAGGCCAGCCTGGGTTATATAGTGAGTTCAAAGCTAGCATAGACTTCATAGGAAAATCCCTGTATAAAAAACAACCATAAATAAATAAATAAATAAATAAATAAATATAGTTAACATCTTTAAACAAACAATAGTAAAAATAAGAATTTTCCTTTAAATTTGAATTGTGGCTGTGGAACAGAATGATTCTGACTAACCAACATGGAATTGAGCCCATGACCTTGGCTTGTATATTGCCCTGTAGGCCACTTTAGAAAGATTAACAGATGTCCGAAAGCCATGGAGATTTATTTAGTTGCATGTAATATCTTTCAGTACCACATCAACATAAAGATATGCCTCCAGTTTCTCTTCTCAGTTAGTTTTTTTTTCCTACAAAGGAAAGTATTTATAAACATGTGATTATATCTAACTTCAAAAGGCCTTTGATGAACAGATATAGTATCCACAGCACATTAATGATTGCTCTAAGAACACCACATTGTTAAGGATTGTTTTCACTGAGGCTTCTATGGAGCCTTAATGATGAACAGGTTTGTGACTGGAGAGATTAAATGATCTGTTTGATTTTTTTCCATAGTTAAAGAGTTTAGTTAGAGAGTCTGAAACTTACTACATATAAACATAATTTGGTTTAATAAATAAACCTTCAAAACTTCAAGGAAACTAATATGCAGTAATGTAAATTTTGATGCATCATGGAAATCATATTGATTTACAAACAGGCATGTCTCCAGTAAGTAGTGAGGACCTCCTGTAAAACATAGTCCATTCCCAAGATAAAATAAATGACTTCTTGCCTGTGAGCCTCTAAAAATCAAATTTCTTCAGAGTTTTGTACAGAATTTGGTATGTGTTGAATAGAGGATAGTAAAGTCTAGAGCTTTCCATAAGACAATGATGTGCCAGTCAACAGAAAAAGAATATGGTGGATAGCAGGTGTGTCCAACAAATTTCCTGCAGGCTTCATGCAGTTCTGGACATCCAGTAATATGACCCCAAAGATTGCAAACCTTTAGCATTATTATGTAATTTTAATGATGTTTTTATGATTCCACTGAATGGTGCTGTGAACTGTAAGAAACAACTGAACACTGTGTAGCACAAGGAAGAGTAAAATACTAACTCTGGTTCCTACACCTGCCACAAACTCCAGTTGAATCTAAACCCATGTGTATCAAACACTACATGTGTTTGTGTGCTTGATATGTAGTTGATAAGTACCAAAACTATTTAATTCAATCTATCTACATATGTGTGCCTTTGAAAATACGTGTTTACTTTTATTAAATAGACCTATAAATCTTCTTATCTAATTATTCAATGTGGGTATCTTATGTTTTGTAAACTAGATGCTCCAGATTAGAAGTGTCCACTTAACTCTTTCAATTCTCACATTTTTAATTATGGTATAATTATACTAAACTTGATAATAGTCTGACAATCGAGTATGTTAAAACATTCATTAAGAGCTTGAATAATATTTTTAAAATAATATTTATAATAAAAGTTGAATGAGCAAAGTAGATCTTTATGAGCTCAATAAAACTTAAACATAGGCACAAGGCACTGGCAGTACAGTTTGGGGGTGCATCCCAACTAGCCACGCGGGTCCCAGAGATTCTGAACGCCAATCAGCCAGGCACAAGGCCCTGGTACCACATTCAAGGAGTGCATCCCTCCTAGTTGCAAGGAGAATATGAGGTCTGCTGAGCCCAGCATCCTAGCACAGTCCTTCAAGGGAACACCTGCCTTGCCACACAGGTCACAGAGGTACCAAGCCCTGCCTAGCCCAGAGCGTCTGAGACATACATCAGGGAGTGATCAGTGTAGCTGAAAAGTTCTGTATATTCTGAGCTCCACTCATCACAGGACAAGGCCCTGGCACCGTAGTTTGGGGTGGATCCCAGCTAGCCACATGAGTATTGGAAGATCAAAGCTCTGCTCAGTGCAGATTCCCAGAGCAATCCATTAGGAGGGTGCCAAAGGAAAATAATGAAGTAAAAGAGCAAGATGCAGTTCTTCACTCCACTGAGAATAAACCCAGCAGACATTCAAATGGAAGACAATGGAAATTGAACAACTGTACTTTCTGAAATGGTAGAAACTGAAGCAAAGAAAAACCTCTATGAAGCTACAGAAGAAATCAGAATAATCTCTCAGGTAAAAAAAATGACAAACATTATGAAAGAAATGTTGAGCGCATCTAAAGAAGTAGTTAAAAATAGTGGAATATAAGAAAATGATGGAAACCTTGAGTGAACAATATAAGACAGAATTAGAATGTATGAAACAGAAAGGTATATTCAGGAGATTAAAAATTCCATTGAAAACTGAAAAAAAATCTTGAATGATGATGAAGATAGACTAGCAAATCTTGAAGACAGGATGAAAGCATATGATCATGAAAGAAAAGATCTCTTAAAAGTAACAAAGAATTAGGACACAATAACTCAACAGCTGTGGGATAATGCAAGGAGAAACAATGTAAGTTTGATAGGTGTCAACGGAAATACAGGGGTGAACACAAGTGACATAAGAATACTATTTACAGAAATAATAGAAAATTTTCCAAGGATGAGAAAAAAATCTGATATACAGATAATTGAGGCATATAGAACTCCAATTAGATATAATCAAAATAAATCTTTATCCAGATATATAATAATTAAGATCCCAGAAATTCAGCACAGTAACAGAATACTAAAATTTGTCAGAGAAAAGAACAGATCACCTATGAAGGAAAACCTATCAGAATCATGGCAGATTTCTGTATACAAACCTTCAAGTCAAGAAGAGCTTGGAGACAGAGATAATTACAATTCCAAGAAGAACAGCAGAAGGAAACCACTAAGCAAGGCAAACACTTAAACAGAGAGAAGAAGTAGAGAACCAACAACAGAAAGATAACATGACAAAGATAAATCAGGATATATCAGTTATATCCATCAATGTAAATGTCCTCAATGGCAATAAAAAGAAACAGAATGGCAGAGTGGATTAAGAAACAAAATGCAGTAATATGCTGTATACAAGAAACACATTTAACTCAAAAGGAAATTCATATACTAAAAGTCAACAGATGGAAAATGATACTCCATGTGACAGAAACCCAGAAAAAAGTGAGAGTAGCTATTGTTTGCATACAATGTGAACTTCAAACCAAGAATGATCAAAAAAGATAAATAAGTTCACTACATATTTGCTAGGGGAAAACTTGAAGTAGAAGAGATTATAATCACAATTATATATACACCAAATATGGGAGCACACAATCATATGATACAAATTTTAATAGACATGACAAACCAAATAAGTAATAATTCATATATAATGGGGGACCTTAACACCCCATTGTCACAAACAGACAGATAAACCAAACAAAAAATTAGCAAAGAAGAAATAACAAAACTGAATCAAACTTGTGAACAAAAGGACCTAGTAGATGTGTACTGTGTTTCACCCAACAGCATCAGAAGATACATTCTTCTCAGATGAACATGGGTAATTATCTAAAATAGACCATGCAGTAGCCCACAGGACATTCATAAATAAATGCAAAGGAATTAAAATAATGTCATGCATATTGTCTGACTATAGCATAATATAATTGAAAATTAATGGCAAACCCCCCACAAGGACCCCATAAACACATGAAAATTAAATAACACTCTCCTAAAAAAGTAATGGGTCACAAAAGAAATTAAACAATATTTACAACTGAACAAAAATGCAAATATAACTTACCAGAACCTGTGAGACCCAATGAAAGCAGTCCTCGGAGGGGAATTTATAGCTGTAATATCTCACACCAGAAAAATGGAAGCAACACGAATAAACAGTCTAATGCTACACCTCAAACTTCTAGAAAAAGACCAAGTCAAGCCCGAATCCCAGATAAGGGAGGAAATTATAAAGATCAGAGAATAAATCAATGCAATTGAAATTAAGAAAACACTACAAAGAATTAATAAATCAAAGAACTCATTCTTTTTTTTGAGGGAGAGAGAGAAAAGCATTGCATTTTATATCCATAAGCATTGGGTTGAAAACTTTAAAAATGGGTGATGCCTACATTATGTAAGAACATACAATCCAGGGGAAGCTCTGCTTTTCCCAATAGTTTGAAAAGGTGGTTCAGGACAGAAGAAGAAGATCCTCAATGCCTGTGAATTTCTGTATGATCAGTTACTGCTAGTTGATTATTTGATTGTAGGGTGATTCTTTTTTATTTAAAGAGAAAAAAACAGGAAAAAGTTATGAATGATACAGAATTTTTAAAAAAAGATAAACAGTAGGAAATCACTAGTTGATAAATTACATATTGTCCTCTTAGAAATAAAATTAAAGCGTACAAAGGAGACATTCAAACAGTGAGAGTGTAAACAGCAGTGGATGCATGAATCTCTACATGTATTTCTATCCTTTCTGTACTAGAGGGAAAAACAAAACATAGCAAGACAAAACAAAACAAATTCCTATAAAAACATGAAAGCAAAAAGTCATATAAAACCACAGTACAAGTTGATCTACAATGGTTACTGTGTTGTCTCTTATTAGCTTCATAGTATTGCCTATATCATCAGGCATATTTGGACATAGCAGTATAATTGAATATGGCAGTACATAACAATATTAGTAAAAACAAAACATTGTAGACGATGTAAAAATTCAAAGGCAGGCAATAATCAAACTGGGCTGAGTATCCTAGTGAATCTTGTCATCTTCAGTGTAGTTGCCTATACTCTCAGACTTGATACTATCAATCATAACAGCTTTGAATAAAATCTGTCAATACAAAACAGCAATTTAACAAAAATCAGATTCAATTAAGATCAGTCATGGTAAAACAATGTAGTTGCCTATACTGTCAGACTTGATACTATCAATCATAATAGCTTTGAATAAAATCTGTTTTATAAAACAACAATCTACCAAACCAGATTCAATTAAGATCAGTCATTGTAAAACAGTATAAGTTATACAGAGCTTCAGATTAAGTTAATAGGAAAGTAAGGATGATTACCATACTATATCTTGCTATTTTTGTGATAACTGACAGTGCCCTCAAATCTGGTGCAAGTAGACAAACAGGAACAGAATATAATCCATCTAAGCAGAGTGGTGTGAGTAATGTGGGTTTTAAATCCTGGCACACTATTAACAATGTCCTCAGTCTTCTTTTTTTTTGGACTATTCCTCCCCTTCCACTCCCACAGACTGCCATGCATTTTGGGTCCCACCAACTCCCTCAGTTTATAGACTGGGGGGGCAACCTGCTATTTACCTAAGTGGCTCCAAACCTCCTCACTCCTGGACTTGATCTCAAGTTGTATCCCTTTACATACAAAAGTCTCAAAGAATTCATTCTTTAAAATAAATAAAATGGATAAACTCCTAGCCAACCTTGTCTAAAAGAGGAAAGATAAAACACAAATCCACATGATAAGAAATGAAAAGGGCAAAATTGCTTCAGAGTGTGAGGAAATATAGAAGATCATTAATGCCTACTTTGAAACATTTTATTACTGTAGGTTACATAGCACAAAACAAATGGAGAGATTCTTAGAAACATATGAATTAAAAAGCTGAATCAATAGGATGTAAAACTGCTGAATGAGCCAGTTTCATTTAATGAAATTGAAAATGTAATTAGAACCTTACCAACAAATAAAAGCTCAAGTCCTGGTGCATTGAATATTGAATTCTACAAGAAATTTACAGAAGACAATGCCAATACTACCCAAATTCTTCAATGCAATTAAAAGGGAAACAAGTTTGCATGATTTATTCTTGGAAGTTAGTGTTACCTTAATACCAAAAGCAGAAAAAGTCCCAACAAAGAAACATAATTACAGGCCAATCTCACTAGTGAACATAGATACAAAAATCTTTAATAAAATAATGCAAATAGAATGCATCAAATCATGAAGATTATACAGCATAATAAAGTGGGATTCATCCCTGAAATGCAGGGATAGTTCAACATAAGCAAATCAATAAATGTAATACACCATATCAACAGCATCAAATATCAGGTTGCTTATTTGTGTTCATTCTGTTTTCCAAATGTGGGAACTCAGTGCAATAAATTTTCCTCTGAGGATCGCTTTCATTGTATCCCACAGGTTCCGGTAAGTTGTATTTGTATTTTTGTTTGCTTGTAGATATTGTTTAATTTCTTCTTTAATTTCCTCTGTGACCCACTGATGACTCAAGAGTGTATTATTCAATTTCCATGTGTTTGTGGGGCTTTTGCAGTTACTTTTATCATTAATTTCTAGTTTCATGGTGTTATGATCCGATAACATGCATGGGATAATTTCAATTCTTTCACATTTACTTAAGTATGTTCTGTGGGTTAGCATAAGGTCTATTTTGGAGAATGTCCCATGTACTGCTGAGAAGAATGTGTATTCTGTTTTTGGATGAGACACTCTGTATACATATTTCAAATCCATTTGTTGACAGGTGTGATTTAGTTCTGTTATTGCTTTTCTGATTTTCTGTCTAGTTGATCTATCCCTTTGTTTCAGTGGTGGGTTAAGGTCTCCCATTATAATTGTGTTATTGCCTATTTGATTTTTCATTTCAAAAAATCAATACCATTCTTATACACTAACAACAAAATTACCAAGAGAGAAACAAGAGAAGCCACACCCTTCATACTAGCATCCAAAAAAATGAAATACTTCAGAATTAATCTAATGAAAGATGTAAAAGAACTGTACAGGGAAAATTATAATACCCTGAAAAAGAAATTGAAGACAACCTTAGTAAATGGAAAGACATCCCTTGTCCATGGATAGGAAGAATAAATATTGTGAAAATGGCCATTCTCCCAAAATTGTTATACAGAGTCAATGCAATGCCAATGAAAATACCATGAACACACTTCATAGATGGGGAAAAATCACTCCTAAAATTCATCTGGAACCAGAATAGACCGAGAATAGCACAGGCAATTCTAAGCAGCAAAGCCAAGGCAGGAGGCATTATGATCCCTGACTTGAAGTTATATTACAAAGCTACTGTAACAAAATCAACATGGTATTAGAGTAAAAGCAGACCTGAAGATCAATGGAATAGACTAGAATATACAACTATGAACACACTCAACCATCTTATCTTTGATAAAGAGGCCAAGAATGTTCACTGGAAGAATGATAGTCTCTTTACTAAATGGTTCTGGAAAAACTGGCTATTCATATGCCAAAAACTAAAATTAGATCCATGCCTATCACCATGTACTAAACTAAAATGTAAATGGATCAAAGATCTAAATATTAAAACAGAAACACGAAATCTGTTGGAAGACAAATTAGGTAGAAGATATAGCGGTTGGTAGAGAATGCATGAACAAGAAACAAGCTGCATGGGAAATACTTCCCAGAGTTAATAACTGGGATTATGTCTTATTAAAGAGTTTCTGCATGTCCAAAGAAATCTCTAGCAGAGTGAAAAGAAAACCCACAAACTGGGAAAAAATCTTAGTGAACTGTCCCTCAGACAAAGGACTTCTGTCTGGAACTTATAAAAAATTTTAAAAAATCAGACCCCTGAAATTCAAAGACCCAAACCAAAAATGGGCATCTGAGATGAACACATAATTCTCAGATGAAAAAGTACACATGGCAAATGAATACATGAAAAAATGTTCGTCATCATTGGTCATTAGAGAAATGCAAATTAAAACCACACTGAGATTCCATCTCACTCCAGAAAGAATGGCCAGGATCAACAAAACTACCAACAGCAAATGCTACAGAGGCTGATGAAAAAGAAACTCTTCTGCACTGTTGGTGGGAGTGTAGACTGGTGCAACCACTGTGGAGGTCAATCTGGAGATTCCTCAAAAAGTTGGGGTTGGAGGTCCCATTTGACCCAGCTATTCCACTCTTAGGCATATTCCCAGAAGAACTGAAAACATCTTACCACAGTGATATATGTGCACCCAAGTTTATAGCAGCATAATTTGTAATAGCCAGATCTTGGAAACAACCTAAGTGTCCATCAACTGAGGAATGGATAAAAAATTGTGGTACTTTTATACAATGGAGTACTACTCAGCTATAAAGAGTGATCACATTGAGATATTTATAAATAAATGGATGCAACTTGAATCCATACTCATAAGTGAAATAAATCAAACCCACATATATAAATACTGTATAGCTTCCCTAGTGTAAGAAACGTTAAGAGTACAGAAGATTTTATGGTAATCATGGTTCACCATTATATTTCTTTGCAGTTTTATGTTTTCATTCATTGGTTGGAATGGTTTTATTCTGTTTTGTTTGATCTTAATATATGTGATGGTATGAATAGTTACTTTTAAGAAAAGACAATATGTCAGCCATTGTTGATTTAATATCATCTTCCTCTGAAGTCCTACCATGCTTTTGTTTTTCTATTACCATTGGTTCCATCATGATGTGTGTTATTGTATTTTAATATGTATGATAGTATAAACAATTTTTATGGAAAATGAGATAATATAGTAGCCATTGTTCATCTTTGGATGTTTGGTTCAGAATGTCTTGCAATACTTTCATTCTCTTGAGTGTTTTTATTGTGTTTTGTTATGTTTAACATTATAGTGTGTAAAGCTAATCTCAACTATTTCAAAGAAAGGGACATTATGGTAGCTACTATTAATATCCAATTGTCTTGTTGTGAAGTGCTGTGTTGCTTACAATGTTCTGCTCTCATCTGCTTAGATCTGTCCTCTTTTGTTTTATTCTCTTTAAAGTGAAAAATTTTTTTAAAAAACTGTTTCAAAGCTAAAAACCACATGATCATATCAATCGATGCAGAAAGAGCTTTTGACAATATCCAACACACATTCATGATTTAAAAAAAAAACCCTGTGAATAATTGGAATATTTAGTATTTACGTTAATCTGTTAAAATGTGTACATGATAAACCAACAGCCAACAATTTACTATGTGAACAAAACTTTCAACCTAAAATTAAGAACTAGACAAGGATGTCCAGTATTACCACTCTTACACAATATAGTTCTGTAAACATTACCAGAGCAATTACACAAGAGAAAGAAATAAAATGAATAAAGATAGGAAAGGAAGAAGTTCAATTATCATTATTTGCAGATGACATGATACTCTACATAGAAGACCCCCAAAAGTCCAGTGAAAGTCTTCTAGATGTAATAACCAAATTCAGTAATGCAGCTGGATACTCAAAAATCAATGGCATTCTTATAGACAAAGAACAAACTCACTGAGAGGGAAACAACAGAAACCTCACCCTTCACAATAGCATCCAAATAAATGAAATATTTCGGAATCAATATAACAAAGGTAGTAAAATATCTACACATTCAAAATTACATTACTCTGGAAAAAGAAATCAAAGAGGATTTTAGAAAATGGAAAGACATTCCTAGTTCATGGATAGGAAGAAAAAACATTGTGAAAATGACCATTCTCTGAAAATTTTTGTACATATTTAATGGAATTCCACTCAATATGCCATTTGCATACCTCACAAATCTAGAGAAATAATTGCTAAAATTCAAGTACCAGAATAGATTTAGAATAGAAAAGGCAATTCTGTGCAACAAAGGCATCACAATCCCTGACTTGAAATTATACTACAAAGCTACAGCAATAAATCAGCATGGTAATGGAATAAAAACAGACCTGAATATCAGTGAAATAGATTAGAAGATACAACTACAACAACAAATACACTCAGCCACCTTATCTTTGACAAAGGGCCCAAACATGTTCACTGGAAGTAATAAAGACTCTTTAATATGTGGTGATGAAAAGGTGGCTTTCTATATGCCAAAAGCTAAAACTAGGCTCACGTCTAACACCACACACTAAATTAAAGTCAAAATGGATCAAAGATATGAATATTAAAACAGAAACACTAAATCTGCTGAAAGACAAAATAGGTAAAAATCTTCAAGAAATAGAGGAAGTCAGAGAGTTCATGAGCAAAAATCAAACTGCATGGGAAATACTTCCTATGATCAACAATTGAGATCTTATTAAAATATTTTTGCATGTCAAAAAAATGTCCAGCAGAGTAAAGAGGAAAGCCATGAATTGGGGAAAAAATCTTAGTCATCTATCCCTCAAAGAACTTCTATCTAGAACTTATAAAGAATTTTAAAAAAATCAAGTCCACAAAATTCAAGGACCCAATCCAAGAATGGACATCTGAAATGAATACACACTTCTCAGCTGAAGAAATACAAATGACAGATAAATATATGAAAAAATGTTGTGCATGTTTGGTCATTAGAAAAATGCAAATTTAAACAACACTGAGATTCCATCTCACTCCAGAAAGAATGGCAAAATCAAGGAATCAACCAATAACAAATGCTGGAGGGGCTGTGGGCAAAAAAGAACTCTTCTCCACTGTTGGTGATAGTGTAGATTTGTGCAACCATTGTGGAAATCAGTGTGGTGGTTCCTCAAAAAGCTAGATTTAAAGGTTCTATTTGACCCAGCTATCCTGATTTTGGGCATTTTCTGAAAAGATTTGAAAACCTCATACTACAGCGATATATGTACACCTATGTTTATAGCAGCACAATTTGTAATAGGCAAATCTTGGAAAAAACAGAAAGGCCCATTAATTGAGGAATGGATAAAACAGATGTGGTAGTTTTTACTAGTCTCTTCTTTTCAAAGATGTTGATGGTTTATACATTCTAGCTGGGAAAATATTTCTTTTAAGTACCTTCATACACATGTGTTAGAGTACCCAACTGAATTCATCATTAGAAAAAAATTTTTTGAAGTGGAATTGCTCAGTCAGGAGATTTACAAGCCTTTGGCTCACTTTGCTGAAGTTGTGTCTGGAAATGGGCACCCCTCCACAGCTGGCTGTACCATGGAGTTTTCCCACCTCTCAGCCAACACTGGATGCTACTATTGAATTAAGACCACTGCCATGATAATTTATAATCATTTGTAATTGTATTTTTTGATTGTAAGAGTACACATTTTGAAAATTGTTATCAATGAATTAGTAATAAATAATAATTAAGTAATAAATCCACCTAATATTTTAGAAGTCCACCAAGACTAACTCCTTTGCATCTTTTAGAATCATGCCTATGCAATGCTCTCCTTCACTGTCTTACAGGTATTCTCTGTGCTAACCCTCTGTTTATTAGGGGGCATTTCTAAGGTTATGTCAAAACTATCCATTTGTATAACTGTGACTCTATCTTCATTCTTATATTAGGGCAACAAAAAGCAAGTCTATTTCACCTTTTATTATTAGACACATTTTCTCTTATGTACCATTAAAAAATTGCTTACAGGGAGGGGCTTATTATTAGAAACTAGTATAAAGAATCCAATGAGAAGTGAAACGGAAATTTCCATTGATTTCCAGAAAGATTCTATATAGCAAAAGGCACACTTCAAATTAATGTTTCTTAAACATGTGAAATTACAGTGTTTCACACTCATTATTAGGGGGGACCTATCATTAGCAAATTTACATTGACTTGTATACTATTATATAGTTTTTCCTGCCAATATATTTCAGGCAAAAAATTGACTTAGAAAGTTAAGGAAAAATATATAAAATGCTAATGTCCCATTTTAAATTAGGCCTTATATAAAGCACATGGATGTGCTGACAAGTTTATTTTGGCCAAAAATCTCCAGTAATAATGATCCTATGCCCTCATCTAATAAATGAAAGAAAATGAAAATTTAATTAATTTTTGAATTATTTTTGAAATTTAAGTCTTACAAATATTAGAGGACCAAATGATTAGTTTGGGGATTGTTCTATCTCCTTACTTTCTTATTCTGAGAGTTCCCATTATTGCAGTAGTGACAGGGGCCTGTTAATACTCCCTGCTTTGAGAACAAGTCTTATTTAGTAACCAGTCATCTCTAAGCTTCTACCATGCTCCACACACTGTGCTAAGATGTGTTTAATTCTTAAATGTCACTATAATCCTAGAAGAGAGTTACTATTAGGGTTAATGTTTTGGGGCTTGCTGCATTTTTAGAAGACAGATAACCTTGCTGCATTTTTGGAACAGAGATAAATCTACAGTAACTTTCTTGGAAAAAGGTTTTCTTAATTCAATAACTACCTGGGCTACCTACATCACAGACCTTTCCAGTAGTATTCACTGACTTCTTCTTGTTACAGCTTCCCTTACTTCTTTAAAGTGATAATTCTTGTAATCAAATCCAGACAACAGCTAAAAATATGCTTCTGTTTATGAGAGGTGATGTGATTTAAGGGAAGCCAATCCATCATGATTGGAGGGAAAATTACTCATATTCCATTTGTATTTTGGATTTCAAGCCTCCCCTAAAAATTTCATGATTCAAACTAACTTTTAAAAATGCTTCCTTCACCCAAGAAATATTGTCTAACTCATCTCCTTATTCTTCCCTTAAGTATAGGCCATACTTAGTAACTTGCTTCCAAATAAGTAGCAGCATTTCAGTGAGAACTGTAAGTTCTTATTACTGTGAACTTAACAACCATTCTTGGCTGGGCGATCACAAAATGTAATAGGTAAATCTTGGAAACAACCCAAATGCCTATCACTTGAAAAGTGATTTAAAAAGATGTGGTTTTTTTATACAATAGAGTACTACTCAGCCATAAGAAACATAAACTTGAGACTTTTATAGGTAAATGGATTCAATTAGAGACTATAATTTTAAGTGAAATAAAACCAGACCATCAGGTAAACATCATATTGTATCACTAGTGTGAGAATTTCAAAGAGTAAACAAGACCCAAAATGAATAATAGATACTGTGGAAAGGGAAGAAACTATTCAAAAATAGCAAAAAACATGAGGGGAGAAAAGTAAAAGGAAGGAAGGGAAAAGGAATAAATATATACACAAAAGCAGTTAAGATAGTTGGTTTCTCTTGGTTCACTGAGGGGAAGGTTTTGTACTAGTAATATTCTGGACAATGTTTCACGCCTGTATCTTGTACTCTGAACTACTGTGAATGTAGCAATATTCCATGTGTTAATTATTACTACACTCCTACTAGGCTGTTTTGAAACTGTTTTATTGTTATTTCTTACTTTTCTTTCTGTTTAAAATTAAAAAAGATTAAAAAAGCAATTTTATTAAAAAAAGATGTGGTATTTTAATACAATGAAGTCATATTCAGCTATAAAGATGGATTGATCGAGGCTTTTATATTAAATGGATGTGACTTAAGATCATACTCATAAGTGAAATAAATCAGATTCACCTGTGTAAATACTGTGTTGTCTTCATAGTGTAAGAAACTGAAAAAGGAAATAAGATCCAAAATCTTTAATAAATGTTGTGAAAGTGTAAGCAACTGTTCAAACGTGAAAAATAACTCAGAGAAATGGTGAAAATAAGAAAAAGAAAAGAGATATAAACATATATATATATACATACACACACACACAAGATAGCTAAAATAACTATACTACTATTTGTATTATTTCTCAGAACAGTTAATACTCATATGATCAGATCAATTTTGCATGTGTATATCTGGCAATCTAAAAAACTCTTTTGATGATAATTGTATTCAATATAACAACAATTTTTAAACCACTATCATCTTATTTTGAAAGCCTGTATTGTTATTGTTTTGGGTTTGTTGTTGTTTGTCTCTTTTGCTTTTTGTTTTTTTCTTCTATGTTTGTTCTCTTTTAAATAAAAATGTAAAATTAAGTATAATAAATACCGATGATTATGATGAAAATGTTGATGATAGAAACATCAGAAACCACCCAGGATTTTTGAAAGAGTCATGTACCCAAGCATCATTTCCTGTGGAACAATGCACAGTTAAATATTTAGTACTTGTCAGATGCCAGTTAAAGCAACAGGAGTACATTTCTGAACAGAAATTTTTTTGCCATTCATCATTGTGTTTCTGAGTATTATAAATGCAAGATGTAACATTTGTATTATTTTCTTTCAGCTATATAATCTGAGAGTGTTTTTGAGTAGTCTTTTGAGTTATTCCTAAAAATGTAGTTTATTCAATTATTGAAGAATGCTTAGAAATGTTCTTTTCTCTATTGATTAATATCTATTTCCTGATAACTCCATCTGCCATTATATTTACTCACTTGCATCATACTAAACAAGGTGACTAACTGTATACATGATAGACATTTACAGTTTTAATACAGTTTGTATTGCCTATCTATGACCATGATTTCTTATAATCCTTTCTCAATTTTGAAAACCACTAGTTATCCTACTTGTTTTGTTTTTGTTTTTGATACTGTTGTGTCTGTCTTAAAATTTGCCTCTTTTTCTTTGGAATTAAACAGACCTGGTTTTGAATGTTTACTACATGCTTATGTGACCTGTAACATGAGGTAAATAATTCCTGTATCACAAGATTTTTGTGAGAATTAATTTGATAAGTAGACCTTTTTTAGTATTCTGGTCAAGGATTATTCTGATTTATGTTATTAACTAATAAACTTTTAATAAGAATCCCAGGAGGTAGTTGCTATTACTGTTTTCCCATATCACAGCAAAAATATTGAAATATTAAATGGTTCCACAAGGTTACATAATAATTAGTGGAATGTTAAGAACTGGAACCTAGGCAATTTTTCTGTAAATCCTTTAACTACTATGATGGATTGCCTTTATTAAACAAAATAAATACACATGTGATGTCACACATATTGTATAATGTATGATACAGTAACAATTTGATAAATGTCATTTTCTATCTCATTCACTAGTCTCTGTTCCTTCTTTGGGGAGTCTCTAGTTTTTCAAATTTCTAAATGTAGATCTTGCATTACAAGTATCATTTAATAAACTAAAATAGAGGGGTAAATTTTTTAGCTCTGATATCAGATTTCATTTGAACACTTTATAGACCAGAGATGTATAACTTTTTTTCATATGAAATTTTTCCCCAAAATTATGGTTAATCATTCATTAGTCTGCAAGCATTTATTCAGCATTTGTCATAGTTCAGGCATAATGTCATCTGTTGAAAACACAACGAATAATGAACAAACAGATAAATCTCCCTTCATGTAGCCAAGTGTCTAGTGGAAATAAAAACATTAAAAAATAAATAAACATAGAACTACTAATAGTCAGTGATTATGTAGAGAAAGTATAGAGTATAAGAGATAATAAGAAATGAAATCATCTAAATTAAGGCAGAGAGTAGCTAAAGAAAGGTCGTTTCTATAATAAAGCTAAGATTTAAAAGCTGAGTTATAGTAACACAAAGAAAATATAAAGTGAGAGCCTTCAGGATGGACTTAAAATATGTTGAAGGCCCTGTAAAAGTAAAGAGCTTGGCTTGGTGGGTGTACTTTGAAAAGAGTGGAGAAGCAGCATGACTTCAAATGAGGTTTGAATGTGTGTCTAAAGCTACACTGTGCTAATCATTTCTCAAATTAATGCTGCTACTGGAACTAAGTAGAGCAGTGCTGCAGAGTTGTAGTCAGTGTTCTTGGAAGCCAATTTGAAAGGAGGCAAGTCAAAATCATGGGTCAAGAAAACTCCACAATTTCTCTTATAACTCATATGAGGTTTGAATGTAAGCCTGAAATCAGACCATTGATATTGGTGAAACTTTTTTCATTAACTTCAGTGCTAACTCACCACCTACACTGACAATTTGTATGTTGGGTCGCCCTTTATCATGGTCCCTTTTATGTTTCAGTCTCTCCTATGTTCCTTGCAATGAGAACAATGAAAGACCATTCAATCTGATTTGAACAAATAGCTTTCACTCCTCCATGTGAGACTAGAACCTATATACTGATGGTAAGATTGATGATTCTAACCATGTGGCAGCTCATTCTTCCAATAACTATATCATGAAACAAAGAAAATTAGGCTCTGGAGTCACAATGACATAAATTTATACCTAAGATTAGCTATACAACTAATTTTCTATGTGATGTTGAATGAGTAATCTCCCAGCCTCAGTTTACTAATTTGAAATGTAGAACTAACACTTGTAATAATTAACAATTATATAAAAATACTTGTATTATTTGAAAAGTCCTGGAAGAATACCCAGCATGCAAGCATTTGCTCAGGAAAAGTAATTATAAATTAATTTCTTTATGATATGTGACAGAATAGATATATCTTTTTAACAAAGTCACCCCAGCATGAACTCTTATGTCCAAATTGTAGAAAAATATTTATGCTAATATTATATTTGGACAAAGATGTCTTATTTGAGTATTAATAATTTTAATTCTACCATGTTTTTATTAAATCATAATATTATGATTTGGTAGTTTACAAAGATTACTTATTTCTACATTCATTCATACATATATAAAGATAATAAAATGTTAATTGGTTATTTTGGGGGGCCAGAATCTGTGCTAAGAGATAGATTTGAAAGATTAGTCAATATAATACATACTGCCTTAGGTACTTTCTCATTAATGATACAAAATACTCAACATTAACAAGTTAAAGATGAAAGGTTGACTTCCACTGACAGTTCACAGAGGTTTCAGTCCATAATTGGTTGACTCAAAGGCAGGGTGGTGTAGCACAGGGACGTAGCAAAGAGAAACAGTCCGTGGCAGGGCAGACAGGTAACAACAGGCAGCAGCAGCAAGTTTCCTTTTCCCTTTTATCACAGCCAAGCTACAAGCCTTTCCAGTGGTGGCATCCACAGCCAGGGAAATCTTTTCAGCCATCTCCAGAGTCACCATTCAGCCACACCCACAGTTATGCTAATTCCAATCAGTAATCTAATTTAGTTCCACACACCCTTAATCCCAGTATCACACCACCTAGATTAGTGGTAGCAGATTTATGGTACCCACCCTGTTTTTCTTTTAACAAAAAGGTTTCTTTTAACAAAAACTGTTAATATATGAGTCATTTTTGTAAACTACAATCTCAGCATTCAGGTTTAGGTGCAGAGTTGGCACTTGGAAATAAGTTTGCAGTTTGGGCACTCATCCCTGAAAGGTTCACCATGATGGCCCTAGATCCATTAAGCTCTGAAAAATCCCACCTATGAGTATATGAGGCTGTGGGGGAGTATCTGGAAATGGTCCATAAAACTCACCTTCAGTTAATTCATTATCCAATGAGTATGACAATATGGAATGTGAAATTGACTACCTTACAAGGAAGAATCAAACAAGTGTTAAATGTATTCTGTAGGAACACAGCAGGAGGATGAATTCATTCTGCCTGTTGATGTGGTTACAACAGCTAGTTTTTAAAATGTATATATAGCACCAATAAGCATCTATAACATCCCCAGAGTCATTAGCTTCACAACAACTTAAAAATTGCATTTAAATTTATAACTGCTGAACTCATATTGATTTGGAGCACTTTTTCCTAATCTTCTAGGTATTGTGCAGCTGCCTTTGATTATGTTCAGGGAAGAAACTGAAGATACCATAAAGTAGGCAAAAGCCAAAAACATTGTTCTAATAAACTCAAGCATCAGCTCACCTTCTAGAAAGTACCAACAGATGTTTAGGGAGGCATTCAACTATTCTTCGTGGCATAATAACTCAAAAGAAAAAAATCAGTTCAATGTATCAGAATCTCTCTCAACACTTGTTAATCTCAATTTATAGCTCATTGCTTTAAAAGTGATTTATTTAAATTCTGTCAGAACCTTAACTGGAGTATTCTGAGCTGGCTCAAAGACAGCGCATTAAGCCTTTAGTAGTGGAAACAATAGACAGACTTACAGGTGTACAAAGCTGTATACATTTCAGCATAGGAGGGACCTGACATAAAAAAAAACAGGGATTCAGTAAAAGCTTTTAACACCTTGCCTTTTGTCATATGACCTTTTGCAAAGAGTGCTTTAAATTTTGAAAGTGAACACACATTTTTTGTCACTGAAATACCACAGGAAGGTATGATTAGAAAGAAGGTGGAAAGTGAAAAATGATGAAAGATGTCACAAGGCATTAATGAGTTGGAAGAAGGTCAGCAACTCATTTCAAGCTCATTAAATCTATTCCAGCTCAGAATAGTCACAAGTGAGACTTTCAGGTTAGTTTCCCCTCTCTAGTCCAGAACAATGGAAAAAATTGGAAAGGAAATTTAATAGTGCTTTTTCAGGTTATCCTTTCCTCCTCAATGTGATGAGTAGAAATTTCAGATTCCATAATCTGGGAATAATATTATCATTATAAGCATAGTCAATGACAATTGTGCTTAAGAGGTGAATTTTTTTATTTGGTTCCAAAAAATTCATACAAACAATTGAAAAATCCCTCAAGCTAGTCATTTTAATATCCAATGAAGCCAGATATGGTAGTGCATACCTGTAATCTCAGCACTTGGGAGGCTGAGGCAGGAGGATTGCTGTGAGTCCAAGGCCAGCCTGGACTATGTAGTGAGACCTTGTTTCAAAAAAAAAATCATTGAGATATTTTCTGAACCTGTCCTTAAATGAGCCCTGTTTTTTGCCTGGCAGTTCTCCAACTTCAGCATGCATCACAAGTACTGGGAAAAATCATGTAGATTGCATTGCTTCACCTCCCACCAGAGTCTGATTCAGTAGACTTGGGGTTAGCACAATGTTCTGCAGCACTGATACCAAGAAAACAGAATAATAATAAAAATAGAGACATCACTTTTTAATTCATACTATAAATTGTCTTCATATTTGTTTATTATTATTTTAGTATAATTGAATTTAAAAGCAAAATTTTAAAGGCTTTCTTTAGAATGAGTTCATTTGGCCACTAAGAAAATCACATTACTGCAATCTGAATCAGATCGACATTGCTTCATTAAAAAAAATTGTCATATCAATCATTATGACTTGTATTTAAACATTGTCTTTTGATGAAGATCCTTTTTGAGTAATACTGTGAATTTTTACCAATCTAGAAATACCGTATGCATTTTACATTTCTAATTGTGTTTTACAAGTAACAAAATTGCAATGAAGTTGAGTGGCCAAAAGCCATATGGTAACCACTGGCTTAGAAAAAGTAAAAATATATATTTTCTGAGTCTCAAAGCAGTACTTTGTCAGACAGTTTTGCTTTCAACTAGAAAAGAAAGATGGAAACCTGTGGGAATTGGTAGTTAAAAATGTTTGACAGATATAAAAATGTTTCTCTGCTACACCCTGGCAACTCTTACACATTTTCTTTACTCTACCATAGCTTACCTACCTTTAATTTGAAGTTCTCTTCTCATCAATTGTGAGTTTATTTCATTATTTGAAAACTTTGGAGAGATGATTTCTCTCTTAATAACAGGAAATTGTGCTGATTCTCATTTAAAATCAGATCTATCCCTGAACCTTGATGAAAATAGTTTTATTACTTCATTTTTTATGTTGTGTGTGAATAGGTCCAAAAATGCGACCTGGGCACTCATCCCAGAATCCTATTTTATAATTAAGGAAGCTAGTTGACTTTACAAAGTCAGCTGTCCTCAGTCAGTCTACATATGGCAGGTTCAGGAAGGGTACCTAAGTTGCTGAAATCACTGAATACAGAGTCTCTGTGAAAGTGTACCGTCTGTGCAGGCAACATAATGTCAGCAGAAATCCTTTATTTTGCTGTAGGTTGAGTATCTGGAGATGGGAGCAATGGGATGAGGAGGAGATGAGAGAAGCATTTTCTTGGTGCTGACTGTGCATTTTGCACTTTGCAAATAGGTTTACCGATTGTCCTGTGGGAGCTACTTTAATGCTACAGTGCATTGGTCTTGCACCCATTTCTAAAAGGAAAAGACCTAGCCTGCTTATTCTAGCTCAGCACAGTAGTCCACCAAATACAGGGAAAATCATAACTTGCCAATACCTGTATGTGAATACTATCAATTTTTAGTAAAAGCTTTCCTAATGTTTAACTACCAAAGGGCAATATCATATCATTGGCATAGCTCTTGTTAAAACATAATTTTAAAAATATTACAAAATCACAACTGTCAAATGATATACAAATGAACTAATGACTACAATTTTGTTTAACTCATTTTTCAATCTTCCCCTTCTCTCCATCTCTTTAAGGAGACAACTCATAGAGTATTGTAATCAATAAAAGGGAAACATTTTTTTAAAAAAATAACACACTTGTGGATCTGGAGTATTGAAATAATTGTATAAATGGAGGTAATCTGGCCTTATGAAAAGCTGAGAGAGCAATTGAACATCTATTGAGTATAATTATATTTCTATAAAAAGACTTTAATTTTCATTTCTCTCAGTAGCCTACGGCTTACAGAGTTGTAAAACAATGCAAAGACAGAGAATGGCCAGATTCAGACAAGCTGGAAATCTAAAAAATGCATAGCCTTCCTCTTACATACTATTTTTCCCTGTGTTGTGTTTGGGAAAATAGTCCAGGCACTGGAAGGACTAACCATTGAACTGGAAGCCATAAGGTGCTTGCTGCCAGATTTATTTGATCCTTAAATACTTTAATTGGTCAAAATGCAAAAATATTTCTTGAACTTCATTTTAGGATACCTTAATCTGCTATGGTCTATTTTTTCACTGTTCCTTTGAAATGGCACTATTTAATAATATGATAATTGTCATAAAAAGATTAGAAGTCAGTGAATTCACAGAAAAAAATCTGAATCTAAACGATCATATTTTTCCAGTTTTCACAGTATATTCTCTCTCTAAAGAAAGGGGCTAACTGGAAGCATTAATTTTTGTACATGCCATAAAGCCTAACCTGACCCAGCAGTGTCCTTTTGACCTGGTGAAATTGCTTTCATTCTTCATCTTGGCTGAGTTTGCATTTTTATTTTTTCTCTGCCTACATTTGTTGGTATAAACACGTTTATAGTACATAATGATCACATTCATCATGAAAAGTGGTGCATATACTTTACATTTATTAACTCATGTATATTTCATTGACTAAGTAGATATGCAGGGAGGTCTATTACACATACTCACACCTATACACACATAAACATACCATACAAATACATACCATGTATATATCCTCTAAATTAAGTATTCATGTTTATGCAAAGATGTCATTATCTAGTCAAAGATTTATAAAAAAAAGTATTTCAGAGGAATGGTTAACTCAAAATGCTATGTTTTATATCAAAATCATGTGGTTAGTTTTGAAGTATTTTTTTGTGCTTATGTATGAAATCAGTAATATTTTATGGAAGTAAACATCAAATTATAATGAAAAATTACTGGAAAGAAACTTTTAAAGGTGGGAATTGTATTCCTTCTTGAGTTGGGTATATGACCAATGTGTAGTAAGTTGACCTTTTACTTTCTAAGTCTTTAGAATTAATATGTTTGAGCAAAGTGATCTCTAAAGTCATTTTCATCTCTGACAATTTCAGGATATTATAGGGACAGTACAGCCAACAGTAAAACAAACAAACAGATAAAAGTTCAAATTGAAGTGGGCACAGGGAAGCAATTAAATTTCTCCTCTATCTCACTTCTGTGTGACCTTCCTGTAAAGAGCAGACTGGTCTTACTTCAACGTATCCATTTATTGCTTAATTTAAGTAATATGAATGTCCATCACTTTTTGAATACCTTGTTGGGCACTATATATACATTACATCTATTGAGACCACCTCAAGAGGTATTAGGTCCATTTTATAGGTAAGGGTCTGATATGGCAAATTACTTACTCAAGGGCATATACCCGGTAAATACAAGGGTTAACATAATGCCTGGCTTCATACTCAGAGGTCTTTTATACTAAACTATGATACATTCATATATATTTATTGACTATGTGAAAATTTTGAGTTTCCAGTGGAAAAAAATGTTGTATAAATTTCATCTACTGCCCTTCAAATTTTAACTATAGTTGAGAACTCATTATTCATTTGGATTTTAGGGAAAATATATAGACTGCTCAAAATGTAAGCATTAATGGGCTTGTCAATAAATAGAAAGGTAAAGTGTTAGAAGAATGAATCACTTAGGAAAAGAGAACAGATATTAAATATGAAGCATTTCATGTTACCATGTATTCATTTCTGTGTTAGCCAGTGATCCTACATCTGCCATAAATTGCTGTGTGCTTTTGTGAATCTTATTTCCTCTCTGAGTTCTAGTTTTCTCATTTTTTAAGTGATGAGGATAAAGATTCTGTGGTTATATAATTACTTGAGGCATTTTTTGCTTATATCAGTTGAAATTTAGAATGAGACAGAAAAGGAGGACTTTATGCAGGAATCTGATCCAATAGTGGATTAAGAATTCTTTAATGGAAATGTCCATCACTGGAAAAGCAGCCATAGAACTGTCATAGACTTCTTTGCACAAAAAATTGGAATGGGGGAATGGTATATTTCATAACTTTTCCTCAAAATGTATCCACACATTAAAAAAACACACAACCCATTTTTATCTGAGGGAAATTGTTCAAACAAATAGGAGATGCAAGAAAAATGAAAACAGATTTAGCAAGTCTATCTGGTACATCTGTTTGAAGTGAATAGTCCACCCAAAGGGTTAAAGCTTAATAGCGCTAATTGCTGATAATTCAGATTAGGCATATTCAATAGTTATGAATATGCCAACCACCCATCATTCTGTCTGTTCCTTGTTCACAACAAATGGAGAAGAATGTTGAAGGCATGCTGCCCTGATAGACTCTCTAATTTCCTGAAAATATAGCCCCTCTTTCCGCTAGCATCTGGTATCCAGTTTCAAGAATAATAAACAAATAAACCTAGGCATACTTCTGTCATAAGCAACATAGTGGTCCAGTTATTTTTGGCTGGAAATGTACCCTCCTTATAAAAGACAAGATGGCTCAGCATTTTTCAAACCCAGATGCTTCAGAAATTGAGAAGACAATATTTACTCTCAAAGCAAGATGTGGATCTTCCAAGATCTTGGTTTGCATTATAATAGGCAGATAAGAGATTTCCTTCAACTGAAAACCATAGCTCATCTACCTGTTGATCCTGGCATTATACTTAAGGAATGTGGAACTTTTAAAGTCAGTATAGATATTAATTAAAGAGGAGGAAAAACCTAAAGTTTATGCTCCCAAAACAGTCTAATTCTTTCCCAAGTCATGCTCTTACAACCCTTTCTATGTTTTTAAAAATTTTTTCTCACAAATCTTTACTTTCCCTTTTTTCACTTTCCCAAGCACTTGTCTTCTTTTTTTTCCTTTTCTATTTGCACCTTAAGCCTATCTGAACTCACTATGGCTTAACTCCACTGACATCCTCACAGAATTAAAGAAGTTACTAGCCCCTGACTTTCAAGATACTTAGTCACAGTCTTCATAAACTAACTTAAGTTTAAAGACCTAATAGACACTTTTGCATTTTTTACTGAATCTATGGCCAAATATTGTGCAGATGGCCAATAAACATTTAGTTCAATGTTATTGGGTGAATCACTCCTCTAGTTTTCATATATTTCTGAAAATAAGATATTTTGGCTTTGACAGATGATAGAGTTTGACATTGATATGATAAGTAAAAATATGACATGCTTCAGAGACCCCAGTTTTTTAATATTCCTATTCTACCAGTATTGAATGAAACTTATTAACAGCCTCAAGAGGAAAGTCAAAATTGTTCTTTTTTATTGGAAGTGGTTAGGGACTTTAAAAATTCTTGGCAACAACAGTTCGCTTTTTTTCTCAAAACAGCATTTCACTTTTAGGAAATGATTTCAAATATTAGGTAAGATGTTAGCTTAGTTTTAATTCTACTGAATTATACATATATATTATAAATATATGTATAATATTAATATTTAACATATATTTATATTAAATATTTATTTTATATCTATAATATATATATGTATAATTCAACTGATATAGGATTCACAAAAGTGAAAATACTGTACTGTACTACTATGTTAACATAGCTGTATAAGTAAAAAATAGTTTCTTTACAATATTTTCATGTGTGTGTGCTTGGGTTTTTTATCTTTGTGTATTTGTGTCAAAGGTATACAAGACTCATTGTGTTGGACTTACAAACAAATCTGATTTAGGAAAGATCTTCCAGATAGGAGTTCATTCAGAATTCAGGGGAAAAAAAAATATATATATATATACATATATAGCATATTGTGTATAAACACAATATACACACAATACACCCATGGAAACTCTAAGCTATTTTTTGCAAATTGAGCCCAGAATATGAGCAAGAAAGAAATATTTAGTTTTGTACTTGGATCTAGGGAGAAGAAATTCAGGGCTTAGCACCTGAAAAGGTCCACAGGAGAGGGTCAAATAGAAAAATACAGGAGAAAGTATCGTTATTTATAACACATGACAGATACCTTAGTTTATGATTTTGCCTAGATTTTACTTTAATAATACAATCAGTGGGGTGAGATTTTACTTTTTTATTTGCTTTCTTTTCCATTTTATTGGCCTCTCAGACAGCAAAGGAGAAAAACTATGGGCCTTACCTAAGCTGTTTTTAGAATTGAGGCTCAAAAGATCTGTACACCGAAATAAATCAGTGAATAATATTGAATGACTTCCATTGCTTAAGAAGAAAAACATAAGTGGGAGAATCTGAAATAAGTACAAAAATGAAAGATTTCCTTCCTAAAAATCAGGCCTATACTTTCTCCCATTAACCCTAAGGCTAAGCTTTCTGCACATTCTTACATCCAGTCAACATAATCCCTAAGTAGACTGTTTGTTGTGAGGTAGTAAACACAGAAAAATCCAGAATTTAGTTAAAGGTGGAAAGGAAATTGTACAACAAATTGTCCTACATTGTTTGACTAGTCACTAATTTTTTCTTTGGAGCTAAACAAAAGAAAGGAGAATAAAAAATGACAAGAGGATAAGGAGGAAATAGGATTCAATGTACTTAAGTTCAACAAAAATATGTTGAGTGCCTATATCCTAGTAAGATAAGAAAGAAACTGTTTTTGTCATCACTTTCTGGTAATTCAAAGATATTAATGGCAGTCATCAAACTATGTAAGTAAATAATTCTAAAATGACCTTGTTAGGAAAATTTAATAAAAGATGCAGAATTTAAGTTTTCTAGAATCCCAAGTGAAGAAGATATGATAATATTCAAAGTTAGCATAGTCATAATTTCTTTTTTAATTCTTCTGCCAACTGGATAAGTTAGGGCTTAAAATTGTTCTCTTCTGAAGACTTAAACTGAGATTTAATAACTTTGGCAGGGTCACACAGCTAGAAAATGATAGAGCCAGAAGTATTCTAGAGTCTTCATTCACAGAAAAGATTCCACAGTAAAGATAATATTTAACATGATCTTCAAGATAAATAAAGGATGGATTGATTTCAACAGGAAGAAAGGATCAATACAAGCAAAACTGTGAAGGTTGTATGGTGTGCTTAGAGTTGGAAATAGTACAGGTTAGCTAGAGCAAAGCCATATCTTTAGTACTAGTGGAACAATCAAGTCATAAGAGTAGCCAGTTTATTTATTTATTTTTTGGTTTTTTTGAGACAGGGTTTTGCTATGCAGTTCAGGCTGGCCTTGAGCTCACTTTGTAGCCCAGGCTGGTGTGGAACTCACAAGGATCATCCTGCCTCAGCCTCCCAAGTGCTGGGATTACAGGCGAGCGCCACCATGCCTGCAAGAGTAGCCAGTTTAGAATGAAAGGTGATGGGTGTTACTGCAGCCTTGCAATACATTTACTCCTGAATTCCAGACCCATATTTCCAAAGTCCCTGAGAAAGCACCATAGGTGAGTAGGCTGAGGGTATAAAAAGCCAAAGAAGTTTCAGGATAAGGAAAAGCCAAACCTGTCATTCACTGATTAATGGAGCAGGAGAAAGAAAGCACAATTTATGGAATAAGAATGTGGAAGAGAAAGGAGTAAGATTTAAATGACAATCAGAAATGTCCAATTTAGAAGAAAGACCTCTATTGGGTCATCCACCTTCTTAATCTCTTCTTTCCCTGAATCCATCAATCTGTGACATCTGTGGGACAGATTCAGTGAATATTTTACTTGAAAATGTATAATAACCTGTTATACTTGATATATGTTAAGTGAATTTTTCTACATAAAATGCAATAATGAAAATGTGAAATGGCAACAAATCAATATACAATTAATTAAGAATTATAAATAAGGATAAATTAAAGATGCCAGTGCATTAGATATTGGCATATTTTTTTTCTATCTGGCAGTTGAATCTTCATAGAAATATAGGAAACAGAGAAGAAATTCACACCCCTCTCCCAAGTCACCTTCAGATGCAGACAGATGTAAATAGGAACCTGTGAATCACTCAGCACTGACTGGAAATTTGCTATGTCCTAGGCTCTGTGCTCTCTGTACAGAGATAACAAATAAAGTTCACCTGCTTAAAGATCTCACAATCTAATAGAGAAGACATAGAAATCAATATAATATAATACTGTATGATGAATGCTGTGATAGAGATAAAATCATGAAATACCAGTGCCCTAATTTGAGGTAGGGGCCAGGACACAGGGAAGGCTTCCCTAAGGTGGTGATATTTGAGATGAGCTTTGACCCTATATTGTTGCTTTTATAGAGAACTTCACTAGAGTCCAGACATTGTCCTAAGGTGTAACATTCCAGGTAACAGATGCAACTCACTACTCTGGCTTCATACCAAACTGCTGGCTCAATGCCATTGAACTAAAAATCTAAGTGGGAAGCAGGTGACATACAATGACTAAGACTAACCTCTAGACTACTGGTTTATAGGAGAAAATAAGACTTATGGGTTGTAATTTATAGTTTAAATGAATAACTTTGCTTTTTGTAGAGTTGAAAAAATGAGAAAGTGGAAAAGGAAAGAAGAGAGGGACTAAAGAAAAGAAGAAAATATCATGTATCTTTCTCTTTGAGTTTTCTTTCTAGTGGGAAGAAAAATTTATTTCTGCATAAGCAGCACTCCACTTGTCTTGTATCACTCTTCATTCTTTTTGTTTTGCTTTTTTCTTTTAAAGAGAATAAAACAAAAGAGGATACATCTAAGCAGATCAGAACAGAACAATGTAAGCAACACAGCACTTCACAACAAGGCAATTGGATATTAACAGTAGCTATCATAATGTCTCTTTCTTTGAAATAGTTGAGCTTACCTAAACACACAATAATGTAAACATAGCAAAATAGAATAAAACCACTCAAGAGAATGAAAGTATTCCAAGGCATTCTGAACCAAATAACCAAAGATGAACAATGGCTACTATATTATCTCATTTTCCATAAAAAATTGATTATACTATCATACATAAAAATCCAATAAGACAATGTGATAGAACAATGGTAATAGAAAAAAGGCATGGGAGGACTTCAGAGCAAGTTAAATCAACAATGGCTGCCATGTTGTCTTTTCTTCAAAGTAACTATTCATACCATCACATATAATAAGATCAAACAAAAGAGAATAAAACCATTCCAACCAATGAATGAAAACATAAGACTGCAAAGAAATATAATGGTGAACCATGATTACCATAAAATCTTCTGTACTCTTAACGTTTCTTACACTAGGGAAGCTATACAGTATTTTGATTTATTTCACTTATGAGTATGGATTCAAGTTGCATCCATTTATTTATAAATATCTCAATGTGATCATTGTTTATAGCTGAGTAGTACTCCATTGTATAAAAGTACCACAATTTTTTTATCCATTCCTCAGTCAATGGGCACTTAGGTTGTTTCCAAGATCTGGCTATTACAAAATGTGCTGCTATAAACTTGGGTGCACATATATCACTGTGGTAAGATGTTTTCAGTTCTTCTGGGAACATGCCTAAGAGTGGAATAGCTGGGTCAAATGGGACCTCCAACCCCATTACTTTTTGAGAAATCTCCAGATTGACCTCCACAGTGGTTGCACCAGTCTACACTCCCACCAACAGTGCAGAAGAGTTTCTTTTTCATCAGCCTCTGTAGCATTTGCTGTTGGTAGTTTTGTTGATCCTGGCCATTCTTTCTGGAGTGAGATGGAATCTCAGTGTGGTTTTAATTTGCATTTCTCTAATGACCAATGATGATGAACATTTTTTCATGTATTCATTTGCCATGCATATTTTTTCATCTGCGAACTGTGTGTTCATCTCAGATGCCCATTTTTGTATTGAGTCTTTGAATTTCAGGTGTCTGATTTTTCTTAGTTCTTTATAAGTTCCAGACAGAAGTCCTTTGTCTGAGGGACAGTTCACTAAGATTTTTTCCCAGTTTGTGGGTTTTCTTTTCACTCTGCTAGAGATTTCTTTGGACATGCAGAAACTCT